>CAXARX010000755.1:0-13773 GCA_963971425.1 Bryoerythrophyllum caledonicum | reverse complement strand
ACTTTAGTTAAATTCGAGCTACTTCTTTGGCAAACTTGGATTAATGAGTGGTAGAGGCTCGTACTTTTGGGAGCAAATGAGACTCCCTAGCATTGGTGAATAGTGTTATGGCCATGTATTCAAAAAGGAATTATACCTCCAACTGGGGGAAGGGAATTACCTGCTAAACGATGTTACTATCTACTAGCGGCCAAAGACATACCCATCTTACATTTTCCTTTTACTTCTTTGTTGTTGAATTTATTGTGGTGAACTATAGATTCTCTTTTCAAGGAGTGGAAAGTGCATATGAGATAGAATAAAAGGATTCACCAAAATGACCAAAATGACCAAAATCCCTCAATTTGACATTTGGCTCTCTCCTAGAGCCTATAAAGAAGCCATGTTAATTTGGCTCACTCGGTTCGAAGCTAATGCAACCAACGAGTGGAGGAGTAGAGGTAGAAGCCAGGTCGTTGCCAACTTCCCGACATGTCTTGACGCGCCATCTGAAAACGGGATTTACAGATTTCTCAGATTGCTCGCTTGCAAGAGAAGCCTAGAGGTACGGGGTGATCATTCTTAGAAATTTATCGGATATCCCTTCTTACATTGGGCTTTATAGCTCAGCCATCATTCCGGTTGGTTTTAATGTTTCCAACGCAATCTTCCTCGATAACTCGCTCGATGTTCCCAAACCCCTCGAGACAATGTGGAGCCTTCTTCAAGGTACCACTCTATGAACTATTTGGACCACTCGGAATGACATCGTGTTCTAACCATAGTCGCCTTGAACATTCAGACTGTTATGAAGAGGAACCCTCATCTCAATGGTAAACTTTTGAGTAGATTCGACAAGTCTTGGGCTAGGAAACATTTCTTATGCTAGAGATTAGGTGATCATGGGACATAGTTTCCATTTGACCATGGGATGTCTAGCATCACCTAATCCTCTCTCTCGTGTATGTCGGGTATCGGGTGTCGAGTGTCGCCCTTGGGCTTGTATTTTTTACTCTTAGCAATTGACTCCGGTCTTTTTCTTTCCTTTAAATAAAATAAAAATAAAATCCCTCATTATGCTTGGATAATGCAACCTATTAGAAGCAAAGACACGACCATTGTAATGGAAAAGCTAATAAAGTAGCTATTTGCCTGGTTTAATGTGTATTGGTCCTTTTTGAAATTGTATTGATTCCATTTGTTCCCAAAAAAGAAAGAAAAAAGAAAGACAAAGGTTAGATCTGATTCTAACATGGCTGGGCTCCGCGTCCAATGGCATGTCAAGGTCATGTTTATCTCTTGCCTTTTCCACCTATTGGAATAACATTAAAAAAATTTTAATTAGATTCCATCCATACCGTTACATATGCCGTTGATTGTTGCAAGGGTATTTTTGAATTGGAATTGCAGATTTGTGTTCATAAATTAATGAGGCATGAAACATAAAAAAGACACTTCCTTTCAAAATGGTTCAACCACGCATGAAGTTAATTGAGTTATTTGTAAAGTACTCTAAACGGGTGTTTAAACCCATGAGTTTTGTGATAAAGTCGGTTGAGTTGAAAAAGTCGAAATAAAAGTGGGTATGAAACTTATATTTCCATCAAAATGGTGCTAAAGAAGTTTGGTCCCCACTTTTGAAGTCATGTGACATAAGTATCTTGCAAAAAAGTTTGACGCTTCAACTATAGTTGCCTTTTCAACTTCCAAAAAAGTCATGTCCAAAATGGGGGGACTTTACAAATAACTCAAATATCTTGAAAAAAAAATCTTTATAGCAGTTTCCGCGGTTTGTTTCCCAAAAAAAAAAAAGCATTAGGAAAATATATTTGTAAACAGAAATGCTTCTATTACTTAAAACACGAAAGAGTATATTATCAATTATTTTAAGGAATAAAATATCCTCGAAAGCGCTTTGATTTTATTGTTTTCGTTTGTTTTTTAGACAAGGATGTGTAGATGTTGAACTAGTATGTATAGCATTGAGAGGTGAAGATTTTCATTGTGATTAACATTTTTCATATAAGTTTTGACATAAGTGAATCTATTCATTAAATTAAAACACCCAATTCGCTAATTAATATGTACTTAAATATTTAGGGGTTAAAGTTGATATAGGCTATACTTTAGTTGGATCAACATTAAAAAGGAAAAAAAGAATTTGGTTTCACATGTAAAGTGGCCCTTACTTTCAACATGATCGTGTAGTGATGTTTATCTCACATTGTTAAAACTTCTTAACCCTTCAAAGATTGATTGTCATCTCTATGCTAGGTGGTTCCAAAATGAGTTTGAAAATTATGTACTAAGTAAAACATTGAAAAAGATTCCTCTAAATGTTTTACAACTCAACTATTGGAACTTATTTATAAATATAGAAAATATTAAGCCATATATATCATCAAAGGAATTGGCATATTGTTAAATCAACTAAACTTTGATTATACATAGCTCTATGGTTTTTCCTAAACATACTAGATTTTTAAAAGTTTGTAAAATGACGTTTTTTCTTTTCTTTTGACTCTTCAATTTCTAAATTGAAATTCATCCCAACATTTAAATTAGGAAAATCCAAAAGAAGGACTTCACTCACTACAACAAAAAGCCCTCAAATATTAATAGATTTTGTTACAAGATTCATTAAGGTTGAGTAGTGATAATTCTAGTAATATTTTGAGGAATCACTAATCACTAGTGAAAGGAATTCTTGCATACAAAATAATAAGATGAAACATGTCTTAATGTATCCAATGACATGTTCCTAATGGTTTTGGAAACTCAATTTGAGACTCCATAAGGTTACAAAACGTATTTCTAGATTCTATAAAAATTTGATGACTAGTTTGAGTAAGACATTAGAAGTTGTTCAACCCTTAAACGTCAAAGTAAGCCCAAGGAGCTTGGTAATGAGAGAATAATCAAGAAAAAAAAAAAATTTACTAAACCATTGAAGGCAAAAAATTTAGGGGGACATACATATTGAAATTGTAAATCCATAGCAATAAAAATTGCCACATCTAGATACTTCTAGAAGAAATGGCAAGCAATCAAAGATTCACATTTTGGGGAGAGAAGTGTTGAAACCACAATTGAACAACGCTTGCTCCAACCCATGCCACCCTGATGCGTTTAAAATTTGTTTAAATTTTTAAAAAAATTTATTTTTATTTTTATTTTTAAATTTTTATTTAGAAATGAGTGTGCAATTTTGTTTGCTTTTTGTTTTTGTTTCTTTTAATGAGCACTTTTCTTGTGCCTGCGAAGCCAAAAAAATAGATTCTGTAAAGGCAACCTATTTATAGTGCTTTGACGTTTAAAGGTTAAGTAAGACTATGATAACTAGTTCGAGTAAAACGATGATGACTAGTTTGATATGTTCTATTACTTACTACATTGATATTCCCATAATCCTATGCTATATTTACTATATTTAATCCTTCATTTGGATCATGTAACGACTAGAAGTAGTGATACAAATGATAAGGTGAATAGTATAATCAATTATACTTTGAGTCTTCACCTTTTTTTTATTAGTCATTTTTAGTAATTCATGCAAAGTACTGATTTGACAATCCATAATTATAAGATATGTTGGTTCGTTCTCTCTGAATAAAACACCCAAAGGAATTGCGTTGGCATTCTATGTGAGATATATTGATAACTAGGTTTTGTTCCTCATATCATTCGTACGTTTGTTTCCATGTAAGCATATGTTCTCAATAGTGTTCTCACTTTAGGTGTGAAATCAACATTATTGGTAGAGAGCCTTTGATTACTAAATTGAATAAAATTACTCTTTCATTCATTTCTTGAAATTGTCAAACGGTTAGATTCAATAAGAATGGACACTAAGTAATGTTTGAAGGATAGTGTCTCTTAGCATTTGTTGTACTGAGAGAGCTTCTCTATAACATGTTTGGAGTAATGGTTTCTTTTTTTTAAATTAAAAATAAATTGATCAAATTAGACGATGAAATACTTTTTTTACTTCAATTTGGTACCCGTTCTTATTGTCCATTCTTATAGAATCTATGATAAAAAAGACCTTCCTTGAAAAAATGCATGATAGATGAGAAAATGCACATGAAAAATGAACAATGTCTAATATACAAATGGCAATTGCTAATTAGAAGTGGTAGTATTAGCAATTTTTAATATACAAATGGCAATTGTTAAATTTTCTAATTATTAATAGCTATTTCTTTGGAATTCCATAAGTTTTGAAGGGTTTGTCGAAATGTCACAAAAAAAGAATGTGGGCACCTCTCCTTGTTGAGCACTTTCCAATGATACCACATACACCCTCGACGGACACCCGGTCCATGAGATATGAGTTCTTCAAAACAAACAACCCAATTTATTATATAAAATTTACTTCACTTATCTTTCCCAAAAACCACAAAAATCTCAAAAATCTCACTTTTTAAAAGTTAAACAAAAAACAAATCAAGGTCCACCTTTTTTTTAAATGCACTAACTTGAGCGAGATTGAAAAATTTAATTAATTTTTTTGAAATCTTAAAAGAGAGTTTTTTTCTTCAAAATCTTTGTTGGATGGCGTAGTTGTGGCAGTAAGCTTTGCCTTACAGTTTTGACTACCAAGTTTTCAATTCATTCTTCAATTGCCATTTCTTCCACACAAAACCAAATTCAACATAATTTGTTGCTATAGATTTGTAATTTCAAAATCTTTCTCCACTTAAATTTTTGCTTCAAATGTTCAATAAAAAAAATAAAAATCTTCAATATTATGTGTTTTATAAGCTCTATGGGTTAATGTGATCACAGGTCGACAGAGCTCGGTAGCTATAAAGTTTTTGCTAAAAAAGCCCTACTAAGCTTTTATTGGCAAAAATTTCCTACTTCTTGGAAATGTGTGACTCCAAATAGATCCTAAAAGGCCTATTTTGGACAATTTTTCTCTTTAGACAATTGAAGAAAGGATGAGATGTTTTGGTGGGATCATTCAAGGTCCAAAATAGGGGAAATTTTTAGCCTCCCTCCATTAACTCCTACACATCACAACACTAGAAAGAGGGATCATAAATAGATTGAAAGCTTTAAAACTTATTTATAGTCTCATATGATTTTCATTCAAGTTGTTGTAACAAGTCCATGAAAATTTGTGTCAATTAATGTGAATCTTTTGTGATGGGGAGATATAGATAATATTGGAGAAGTCTTTGAATTCAAGTATGTCAAATTTGTTGAAAATATTTTATGCTTAACCCCGAAAGTCCCATCGTCCCTACTAGGGACAAAATTGATTTTGGGCACGCCGCTAGAGTCTCAATTTTTTTTCATGATTCTTTGAAATTTCTATGGAAGGTAGAAAACTTGATTGGCTTTGGAGCAATATAATTTTTGTTTCAATTGGTGCCTAGGAGTAAAAGTTATGCTCAAATAACCTCAAAACAAGGGAGAGCGGGCACTAAAAAATAATCTCAAAATTTTGAGTTTAATTAATTTCAAATTTTCCCTAGTAGATTGTATTTTTTGTTTACGTGGTAAGTTTTGAATCATTCAATTTGGATAAGTGATGTGTAAGTTATGGAGCATCTTGTTTTTCGGGCAACTTGCAAAAAAACTTGTTTTCTTCACTTTGAACGTAGATATTTTGCAATCCGTGCGCTCAATTTTTTTGAAATGTATTCCACACATTCTCATACAAGTTAGGTGTAAGATCCTACGGTTAGATTTGCAAAAGCATCAATTTTCAATTTAATTTACTCATTGCATTAGAAATGGGAGTTTTGACTCGTTTTTGGCCAAATAAAGGCCTTGGGACTTTAGGGTTTAAAAAGTCCTCTCATGTAAACCTACTTTACTTATATGAGCCATGCTAATATTTATATTTGAGCTAGCATCTACTTCTTTTTTGTTGTTTTGACGTTTAGAGGTTATCTCCTAAGGGGTATTACACAAAACATGCTCTCCCTCTATTCCACTAAAAACCTCCAAAAAACTTTCCCACGGGGGATTAACTATATGTTTAGTCTTTGTCCTAGTGATACATGAAATTAATAAACTAGTAAACTTTCTTTTTGGTTCATTGTAGAATCTCCAACTTACATGCCATCATCCAAGCATCCAAAATCCCTGCGGAAAGTGTCATATTTAACCATAATTTGTAAATGCCGCCAAGTACATCAATCTTGATGATTTAAAGGTTGGTGGCAACAATGGGATCCTAGAAATGTGTCCCAACCTAAATACTTGCAAAAACGAAACCTAGATCACTTCATAAACAAAATTTATAGCGCCCACGTGGTCACCAAATCCATTGTCAACACTAATGTCTAAGGAAGCACAAGTACAAGATGCCTCATACATGAAAGGGCAAGCTTTTTAAGAGAGGAATGCATTTTGATCTCTTGACTTGAGCGTGCAAGGAGAGCTAACACCCCAAATGTTTATTCAATAATCAAAATCAATAAACAAAGCTTTCAGTGGGACAAGAATTTTGTTTGATTTGGAGCTTTTAGAGGAACATAGGGCTCCTCTAGATCTCCGGTGGCTAAGGAGGCAAGACAATCTCCAACAAACTCTTCATTCACGGTGACTCTCGAAGTCAAAGTTCCCCTTCTTCTTCTTGTAGAAGAGAGGGAGTATGTGTTATAATATGTGCCTTTCATATGTTTGATGAAGTTTGCTCCAATAAACAAATGTAGGACATCATCTCTACAAACTATCTGTAGGATCATACTTCCCTAAAAAAATCTTGAATATTTTTTACATGAATGTAAAAGCATCAACCTTTTGAAAATTTGTATAAATTACAATTTTCACTCTTAGAGTTTAAATTTTAGGGTGATTAGTTATAATTGGTTGATCTATTGAAAACTTCAAAAAAGAAAAAGAAAAATGATGAAGGAAACATCATTACTTTTCCCAAATAGCAAAATTAAAAATACTAAGACAATGTTGAAATGATTCACTTTGATAAATTCTTCCTAGTGGAGTTTAACTCAAATTGACATAATTCAAATTGGGTTGAAAAATAGACTTGAAGCGATATTTTAACATTAAAATAAAAAAAGCTAAAAAAATGTTTTTTAATATCCGAGCAACCCTCTTAAAACTAAGCAACTACCCAAAAAAAAAGGGTCACGTAGGAGCTTACATGTTAACCCCTAAAGGACCGGGGCGAAGGGGGGTGGTCTGTGCTACTCCTGTTTTCTTAATAGCTATGGAATCAAGCTCAATTCGTCATTGGTGGAGGGTAATTTTGATAATTGGCACTATTGGAATTTAAAAAGACTTACGTAGCTCTAGAATGAAAAAAATATCAACAAAATTGCACAATTTTAGAGAAAATGCTACCGTTGAGAGGATTGATGGAATCATTCAAGTATTTTTTTACTATTTTCTAGGTATGTTGAAATCGGGTTGTTAAAAAATGCTCCAAAAAACTTGAAACTTTTACTAAGTGTATAGATCATCATTTTAAACACGTGGTAAAATTTTCACAGAATTTGGAGGTGCAAAGAGGAAGATTTGAGGGTTTGAAGTGATGTTGAGATATTTTGTCTGCAACTCCAAAAAATCATAAAAAAACACATACTTATGGAAATTTTTGATTAGGACGTACACATGGATTCACCCCTCAAGAAGAACGAGGCTCTTTTTCTTGTTCAACCTACAATTCAAAGCCTAAGAACTTGAATTTCCTTGCTTTCCAATTGCAAAAGTTCCTTGGGGAGCTTTACGGTCCTTTAGGAATTAAAGACCTTTGGATAATTTATCAACTTTTGCGTAGATTCCACTAGTCCATTGTTATTTCTACACAATATTTCTAAGTAAAAATACTATCAAATAAAGTTAATTGAAAAGTTAGCCCAAAGAGGAACGAAAAAGAATTTTTTTTATTAGATAACCTCTTGTAGTTGAAAATAGTCCAAAACAAAATTTATATAAAGGTGGGAGACAAGCTAAAAAATGCTTATGTGATAATTCTCCGCAAGTTTTTTCAAAGCTTTATGGACAACCTATGACAAGTGAACACTCTATTCAACCCAAAAGTACCTCAAAAATCACCTTCAAGGTACAATTGAGATAATCGAAAACAACTCATGTTCTAGTCTTCACCGTCATAGAGTTTAGGCTGTAATTTTAGTCTTCACCGTCATCGATTTTTGTGAATCTTGAGTTCGTCTAAATTCAAATAGTGAGGTAGGAATGGGCAAACATGTTTGTATTTAGAGTTGTATAATGCATACACTGTCAAAAAACTTGTTTTAGTGGATTTAAAAAACTCAACACACTCATTTTTTTTGTACCTTTTCTTCTATTCGAAACGAGTTCAAGGTAAGTTTGAGTTGAGTTTCCTCGTTGAAACTCTCTTTTCAATTACTGCACTTGGTGTTAAAAAATGATCTTAGCAAAGTGAATCCAGTCTAGAAGTATATCTAGATTCATTCTTAAAACCCTCACTAACACCACTCTTGTGGAAAAAGCTTGTCTTTTCGGATAACTGAAAAAGCTTTACTATACTTCATTTGATACCTTCTCCACAATTGGTAATTTCATGGGTGTAGAGAGTCAACTTAACTGAGATTCGTTCAGGGAAGATCCAAACATATCCAGTATGACCCACATGGGTCTTACGTGTCCGTCTGACGTGGGATTCACAGAATTTCTGTCATCGTTTGACATATCTAGGCTATGGCAATGGAATTAACCAAAGGATTACAATAGAATTAATTTAAAAAAGAAGATGACAGTAGAGTTGACAAAAAGATGGCAATACAATTGACCGTAAAGATGTCAATAGTGTTGATTGAAGATTGAAGAGATTGTTTCAAAAGGGAATGAAATGTACACAATATTGAGTTTAGTTATTCTCTTAACCTTTAAAGGTCCCATGGGAATAGTAGGTATGGTACTGTTTGATTTTACATTTGCTATAATTAAATTGGGATATGAATGGTTAAAAATAACTGTATAAATCTAAACTTTAATTTTTCAAATTCATTAAAGGTGAGGATCCATTTCAAAATACAAGAACATACATTATATTTTGTTGGTCACAAATGGGCAATCTAGATCTTTAAAGGCGAACTTCATAGGCGCTCCTATAGCTGCAAGAGATTAATGTGGAGTTTGGTGGGTGAAAATTTGTTTACTAAATATTCGACATATATTGATTCCCTCAAATTGTCTAGTCTCAAAGCAATAAGAACGATTACTAATATCCGATTCGACAAGGATGAAAGTCCGATTTTCATCTTTGCCGAATCCATCAACAAAACTGTTGATATGGTTTTGTTCGTTTTGTCCTCTGGACAAAACTACCCATCCACTCAGTCGATTTTCAATGTGCTATCTTGAATCTTTTTTACAGTGATTGAGGACAAAACCTCACGGTTCTGCCATTCTTGTTTCATTACTTGAATTAGGCCCACATTGCCCAGTGATCTCACTTGTAAGGACGTCCTAACTGCCGAGGTGTCTATATATTGAACGATGGACAAATTTCATCCGTTGTATCATATCCATCGTGCATTCTTGGGGGGGGGGGGGGGGGGGGGGGTGAATTCTTTAACATAGATTTTATGGGAAGTTAGCTTTATGTTTGTGTGATGGATTAGAAAAACAACAATATCTGAAGTTTTACTGCTCCATGTTTGTAATGAATTAGAAAAACAACAGTATGTGAAGATTTTATGCCTTGTTTGGTGTTGTAGTATTTTACTAAAGGTTTCTAAGATCTTAGTGCAAATTTGATAAAAAAAGGGCTCCTAAGAAAGTCAACTCATAAAATTAAGCATTCAAAAAATCTCCAGAAATCATCACTCTTAGAATATTACATTTCAACTAATCAAAACAAATTTCATTCTCAAATTGTCAATATTTTATTCGTAATTGATATACAAAAGAATTTCAAATTTTTTGTTTCAAGTTTTATATAAAATATTGATGATTGTGATCACAGATCTAACCGTATGGATAGAATCTAAAATTCACAACATACAAATTTTGTTCATACATCAAATTCAGAATGTTCCTTGTCATTGTATATTATAATACATCTTGGCAAAATTGTCAAATGTGGGGAAGGTCCCGGGCATTTAGGAGTTAAACATACCATTCCTAGTTTCAATAACTTTTGGAAAGATGAATTATAAAATGCAACTAAGAGGGATACTTTGAACTTGGTATATGTATGAAATTTATGCATTACAAATTTTAGATTCTATCCATATTGTTAAATATGCAATTGCTATCATTAGTATTTTTCTATATGATATGAAACTTTAAATTGAAAATTATTTAATAATTTGATTACAAATAAGATAGTGTCAATTTGTAAGAGAAATTTTGTTGTGATTCATTGAAATGTAAGACTCCCATTGTATTGATTTTGGAAGATTTTTCAGTCGCTTGATGTTATGAGTTGACTTCTTGGAGATCACATTTAGACTTAAATCTTTAAAAATTATATAGAGCATTGTCTTATGAAACGAAGCATAAAAATTTCACAAATTATACGGCATTCTAACCAAACCATATGTCCACAAAGCCAACTTTTCTAAAATAACCAAAATAAATCCAGACTTTTGTACATTGTTCAAAAAAGTGGACAATTGGACATTTAGCTGTTAAACACATTTTGAGTTCAAAATGACGGTAAAACTAGTTTATCACTAGTATGTACCATTTCAAGTAAAAGAATTCAAGATCGGCCATTTACTTGAATTTAATTAAAAATTCATAACTTTCACAATGCCATGATCATCAAAATATAGCCATATGGTATGAAATGAAGCATTAACCCTTAAATGTTCAAGGCCTTCCCCACATTCCGCAGTTTTGCAAAAATTTATTATAAAATGAAACTAAAAAGAACATTTTGACATTGATATATAAACAAAAGTTGTGTGTTGTGAATTTCGGATTCTATCCTTACAGTTAGATCTATGATGGTAATCACCAATATTTTTGTATAAAATTCAAAACATAAAAGTCAAAATTTCTTTGCAATTCAATTACAAATAAAATATTAATAATTTGTGAATGAAATTATTTTTTGATTAATTGAAATGTAATATTCTAAGAATGATGATTTTTGAAGATTTTTTGGATGCCTAATTTTATGAATTGACTTTTTAAGAGGAATTTTATTTTATCTTCAATTTTACCCTAAGATTTTTTATTTATTTTTGGGTGAAAAACTACAACACAAAATCAAGTATTAAATCTTCATGAATCTAATGAAGTATATCTTCATAAATCAAGTATTAGACCATCAAACAAACATGAAGCAAACTTTCCATAAACTCTAATGATAAAAACCCACAACCAAAGAAATGCATGGTAGATGAGATAATCATGGAGATAATGGTGATGAAATCTATCGATCATTCAATATTTAAGACATTCATACTGAATCATTACAAACATAAAAATGTGGCATTTATAGTGAATCACTACAACATGAAATGTGGCATTTATAGTGAATGTCTACAACATGACAAATGATGCTTTTTCTAATCAAATTACACAGACATGAAACTTACTACCCATGGAATCTACTATAAAAGAATCCACACCAGCAATAGCGTATGATAAATGAGGAAATGGTGATGAAATGTGTACATCGTCTCAAAAAGAGAGACTCAAGCAATTAGGGGTTAAGACATAGGGATAATTGCATCGATTTTAGATCACCATGGTATTGGTTTAAGATGAAGAACACCAATTTTGTTAAGATGGCGGTATGCCATGTGCCATTTTGATGTGGAGGATTGCATTAGTATTGTGTTGTGTAATTAGGGTTGCATATCAAGAACCCTCGCATGCTGACGTGGTTACCAATAAACCCAAATCAACCTATTTTACACTCCCCAATGCCATATTATCCTGCATTGTCTTCATCCTAAACCACCTTAAAACGTGTCATTCTAATGGAATGCCGCCATTTTAACAAAATTGGTGTTGAGAGCGTATAACCACATGGGGATTTAACAAACTTTCCACTTCGAAAATTTGTAGAAAAAATTCTATAAGTGTTAAAAATATGAAATCATTTTGAATCTTCATGAATTCTTCTTCTCTATTCAGGAAAACTAAGCCTATAAACAAACTCCCATTTCAAATATGCAAAACTCTTTATTTCACGGTTCATGGTATTTCTACCGTAGAACATTTCATGGTGGCCTTATCCACATGTAACATTCTAGTTGAATGTGTCTTTCATCAACAATAAAATCTCTCTCCACACAAAATGAATCATTCTTAGTTGCATTCCTACCCTGCGGTCAGCTAGCTATCATCCATCATCCTTGAAGCACTCGATATATCGATAAGTTTAGATATATTGATGAGGTCGGATGAATCGTGCTACATAAACAAGGAGATGAACGCGCAAGGAACGTAAACTCACTCATCTAGTGAACTAGACGGGGCAAAACGGAACACTGCAGACACCGGAACTGTGACACCCCACCCAGAAATCAGCCACATATCCTTCCACTTCAGGGCTCTTCCACACATGGACCTTCAGCCACCAGGGGTCATCTCTCACCACGACATTTGATTTCACCTTGCACAACACCTGCAATCGAGGCATTTCATTTCTAAACTTAATTTAATCGAATACGCACTAAAGTCTGCGATGTTAAATGTGTAAGTTAATTACAGCCGATCCATATTTCAACATATTGGGTCCTTAGTTAGAAGATATCAATAATTAACTTGGTAACTATAATTATTTCCAATTACAATCTAACGATTTGTGCTAGATTTTTAATGTTTGTTCGGTGATCAATCACCTGCACACTTTGGTTCTGAGCCAGCGTGGTAATCACCGTTGGGTCCCTGCCTGGGTTGGCCTGCAAGAGCGTTTTTCCCATGATGATACCTGGGATGCCGAATACTCGCCCCTCGGCTAATCCAGTCATTAATAACACCACCACTATCACTAACACCCATGATTTCATCCTGCAAAGTTAACCACAACTTAAGATATAATATTCGATTGAAATTATTAATTTCGGCATGTCAAATTTTGGAATAAAGAGAACAATTCGTGCAGTTGTAGTTTTAATCGTCATGCTCAATCAATGCATGTAAATTCAAATGCGGCTTGAGCTTTGGAAGTAATTCACAGTGTCTACGTACAAGGCTCTCTTGTTAATACTTAATTTGTTGCTTCAACTACTCTTACGTTGCTGCCAGTCGTAGCAAGCAATGATATACTGTATAATTATGTAGCCATATTCCATTGAAATGGTTTCTGAGTTGAAATTTAGAATGCTCGTCTTGATTTGTGGAGACCGGGAGTAATTATTACAAGTCGAAAGGACCCAACTTTCAGTTATAACTTGTAAAAAGTATTACGACATGGCCTTGGAAAAATACCTTTACACGATTTACACATTCAAGCATGACCTAAAACTAAGTATTCTGAATGGTTGGGATACATTCTCTATATGATTGACTTCTAACTTGAATCAAGTGTCCTATAATTCTCGAGATTTGGCCAATTCGTAACAATTTACATACATAAAGTTTAGCACTATGAACCACATCATGACCGGCAATTTAAAAAGAAAAAGTATTCTCTGTATCATTCACAAATTAATTATATTCTCCTTGCTTGAATATTAATTAGAATTCACTTCTTTTGGGGAGTGATTGGACCTTTCTATAATTACTGTGAATATCCAATCTGAGTATTCAAGGATTGATTGATTGATTAAAGACTTACGATGGGTAAAAGGCAGACGCCATCGATCCTTGCGTATGAATACTGCAGAGTCTTAAGAACGTACAGCTGATTGTGTCGAATTG
>CAXARX010000754.1:0-12582 GCA_963971425.1 Bryoerythrophyllum caledonicum | reverse complement strand
TGTTTGCCATAGTTTTGTAACCTTGAAAGCCATAAGCCTACAGTAGGGAATTTTTATGGAATCAGAATTGCATTCCATCACCTGTTTTGGAACTACGAACAATACTGAAATTGAATAATATAATATTTATAGATGAAGGCATGTACATGTTAAAAAATTTTCATAATTTTTTTGCAAACCAACTCTAACCTTGACATGAACCACACCACCCAGAAAGGATGTCATTACAAGTCAAAGCTATCACAATGAAAGGCTGCATTGGTACCAAACACTCGCATCTCCAATAATAAGGATGGTCACGCTTGGAGATAAATTACCAATTGATTTTAATTAAAGAATACAAAATGTTTTTTTTATTAAAAAAAAACTTTATTTAAAATATAATTTTTTTATTGTTTATTTTTCATAAATTTATTTTCTTCTTATTAATAGGAAATAGACCGGCCAAAGTGTAAGACAACCCAGACGGTAAATGGGCGATATTGCCAAACAAGTAGTGGGGCTTTGATAAAACGACATGCTTTCAAAATTTCATGGATATCGCTCTTTCATAATATAACTCGACCTAGGAGATTACATAAGACCGAATTTGAACCTCTCAAATCTTCAAATTTGGAAGAATTGATGATACATAATTACCGACACTTCTCTCATGATTTTGCAAAAAGAAGTGTAGTTCTTTTTCCCTTAACATCAGTCTAACATGATTGCCACATGCATAGCCACGTATTGTAAGATCGGTAGTTAATCCTGAAACGCCGAAGCAGTCGAAAAACGGTCGATGTACAGAACTTGAAGCAATGAAGCACGTGGATGAAAACACATTTTCATTCTCTCTCTCTCTTTTTGAAATTTCTTTGGATGTGTGCGTAACATATGGTGATGTAAATTCTCTCATCAAAGTGTTTTTCTTTTTTACATGCAAAAAAGATATGTGAAAAATTGGATCACCAAAGATGCTTTCTTAGTGTATTTCGTTACTTCTAAGCGCCTTGTCTATAATCTAAAATTTAGCTCCTTTTTGAATATGAAGCCAACTAATGAAATGAAGCTTACAAGGTATAGTTTCTACTCCAATTTGGAATTTTGAAAAATTTGTAAAATTACATGCTTTATTGCAATTTGAACTTTGGACCTAAAACTACTTTGGATTTATTTACTAATTATAAAATGACACGAAAATTTGGTTAACATTATGAGATTCTACACTATGATTTATGTGATGAAATTTTCAAAAAATTATAGCATATTTTGAATTTAATATAAAATTTCTTCACTTTTCTTCAAAAAAATCATAATAAATTGAAATTTTCACATAAAATTATGAATTTTTTTTGGTATGTTATGTTTACTTGTCTTCATCTTCGAAAAAAAAATTAAAATATTTAATTTTAATAAATTTTATAGTGTCAAAACATATTGTGAAAAATATTTATAATTCCACGAAAATCCCATTTTATAGGCTCCGTCCTTTAAAGGTTAATGACATACTCCAATGGGAGCTCTCACGTACTGTAATGAATTCGTGAAAAGTATGGAAAGACCGCTCCGCTAACTCCCAGGGGAATATACCCTAAAAGCCGTCTTCCTCTATATTTTGCGTTGCACCGCAAATCTGGCTATTGCTCAGTGATTGTTCTGAAATTGTCAGTGGTCGATTTTAATGTCCAGTAATTCGCCATTCGGAGTTCCCGCTGAAGAGAGAACAATAATAAGTTGATGGCAGTCGGCTTCAGAAACAGGGGATACAGTAGGACGAATTCTTACTAGAAAATGTGGATATATGCATTTTAGGGTTTGATGGAGTGCTGGGAGATGAAAGATTAGAAATCAAGTAAGCGAAGATGTTGATGCAAGTGAGCGGGGAGGAAACTCGCCCTACTTTCTTTAAGATGTCGGCAACGGAGCATCTTCCCACGAGCTTGCGGGCTGCCTTGCTTTATTTCCTCGGGGTATGTATTTCTTACCCTTTTTTCTTTCTTTCCTTTTTTGAGCGATCGCAGGTTTTTCTCACTGATTCGGGTTTCTGAGCTGTTTATTTGATTCTGCACGTTGGATACTGAACGAACTGAAGCTCTAGTGGGACTTCTGTCAAATCAATTTGATTACAATTATAAGTTAAAGGTGAACCTCACGAATTTTATGCACGGATTCATACATCTAGTGAATTCTCGAATTTATTTTCTGGTTTAGGGTTTAGGAGTTATTGGTATTCCACTTCCTGAAATTCAAAATTTTCTCAACCTGGCTTTAATTAGGTTATGGTGCAAAGAAGACCCATATTTTACCGAGTGTTGGATTACCGTGACGAAGGATTCGCCGCCCTCATGCTTCTACTCGAGTTGCACAGCTTAAAAACAACAGGTCTGTGTTGGTGCATTTCTATTACAATCGCTTGAGTTTGGTACAGCCGTTTGGGTTTTGTACCGTCGTTTTGGGTTTAGTACAGTCGTTTGGGTTTGATCTATGCTTGCAATCGCCAACATATTTGTATATAAATAGAAACTTAAAACTAAAAATTATTTTGTAACTCGATTACGAATAAGATGTTGACAATTTGTGGATGAAATTTGTTTTGATTGATTGAAATGTAATACTCTAAATGTTCAATTTTAATTGCAGACGCTTCCTTTTCTGAATACGGTCTGCGGCGAGCCCCAACAGGGATACCAGAAACCGATGCTCTTGCAAGAGGTTGCTCAAGCAGGACGTGGGCCCCTGACCAGCAAGCAGAGGGCCATCTCGGTATTATTCTTGGTATGTTTCACATATCCCTGAACTGGGACCGATGCATCAATAGTTAAGGATTAGCCAGAGTATATCGAAGCGGCTTCTTCAAATGATTTGGAGGCAATTCTGATATATTATAGTTGTCTGAGAAGTTTCCTGATATTAATTGCATTTGAAAAGTGAAACGATCCATTCTCTCTAATCTCACCAGCAGAATGCCACTTAAATAATTCGATTCCGTAAGCATATGTTTGAATATTTGTATAGTTCGTGGTACCGAGTCCATACACTACATTCTTCTGGTGCCAACTCCGAATTGTCTAGTGCAAAAAGCAGCAAGTCCACTTTGGAAGCTAATAGACAATTATAGTACCTTTCAAAACATGATTCTATTGTTCGAAATGGAGGGTTTGATTTCTTGTTTCTATTGTTACTTTGTGTTACATGGTTTATATCACGACATGGATGCGGCCACTTTTGGTAATTTGTGTGTCACTACAGTACTGGAAAAGGTGACGCTGCCGACTGAGCTCTCGTTTCCTGTGCCTGCGTGGAACTAGTCATTACTTGCGTGGGAAGCTTCGTCGGTCGCTCCACCATTTCCACTACAGTAGTGTATACTTGTATATATACGGAACGTGCGACTATAGTTCAATTCTGATTTATTCTTATATTCCAACACGCGGGTGTGCAGTTGCTTGACTTTGGTCTTTCCTGGAAGGAGGCCCTACGCCCGCCCGCCTTTCTTGGATGCAGGCCCTAAGGCCGCGGCCGTGGTCGTCAAGCTTTTCCCACCTTTATATCCGACCTCTGGTCTTAAAAAGGAGTTGTTTCTCTTTCTTCCGAACCAGATTTCGGAGGGGGCCGCACCTGCTTGCTCTGAGAAATTCAAACCAATTTCCATCTCTCGAATACTGAAACAGAATCATGTGTCTGTGACCTGGGCGGTGCATCAGCGCCACCAGAATCCAATGTTTTTTTTGACGATCAGCAATATCTGGGGTTTGGTTTTCGCTAGGTCTCGCCGTGGAGCTGACATGGGCTTGATACAGTTTTTGTAGTTGTTGAGTTGAGGAGCTCCAAGCTGCTGCGAAGCTACCATGGACCAGCGCTTTGCCTACTCCCCTGCCGACTTAGCTCGTGTCAAGACCGTGCAGTTTGGAATCATCAGCCCCGATGAAATTGTGAGTTTCGGAGCCGACTTGCAGTTTCATATGTTGGCTTCTGTTTTCGTGAAATTCCTTTCAAGTTGGAGTTCTAGCGCTTCGAACTTGCCAATTTTATAAAAACGATTACCCTGTGATCTAATCCTTCCCTAAATAAAGAACTTTAAGTTGCAAAGAAATGAATAATAAAAGTCCGGCATGAGAACAAAGCAGTACTGCTTTTCGTGTCGAACATAGCATTTCTAGAGGATGCAGCTGGGATTTTATGGAAAGTGAAGCTCACGGCATGTTTAGGGTGTCGTGGTCTCAATGTTGTAGATTTTATTTCACTGACTAGTTTGGTATTTGTGTCTTTCTATGCAGCGGCAAATGTCCGTATGTAAAATAGAGAGCAGCGAGACATATGATCGGGGCAAACCGAAGATGGGAGGTCTTAGTGACCCTCGCCTGGGTACCATTGACCGGCACACCAAATGTGAGACATGTGCTGGCAGCATGGCGGAATGCCCGGGTCATTTCGGTCATCTGGAGCTCGCGAAGCCCATGTTTCATATCGGTTTTCTGAAGACGGTGCTGTCCATCTTGCGGTGTGTTTGTTACAATTGCTCCCGGGTTCTTGCGGATGAGGTTGGTTATCACTCCTCCTGTTTCCGCCGCTTAGAGAAGTTCTATGAAACTGTGTTATGGTTTGTTCAAAGTGAGAATTAAGCATCTTCTGACTCTTCAGGAGGATCATCGTTTTAAGCAAGCAAAGAAAGTTCGCAATCCGAAGCACAGGTTGAAGAAAGTACTGGATTGCTGTAAAAGCAAAACGAAGTGTGATGCCGGTGATGAAATAGACGAGAATGATACGCAGTACGGCGAAGAAACCGAGAAGAAGAAGTCCCATGGAGGGTGTGGTGCACAGCAGCCGAAGACCACCATCGACGGGATGAAGCTCATCGCTGAGTTCAAGCCGAACCGAAAGAAAGCTGATGAACAAGACCAGCATATGCCAGAGCCTGTGGAGCGAAAACAGCAACTTAGCGCTGAAAAGGTTTTGAGTATCCTCAAGAGGATAAGTGATGAAGACTGTGTTCTGTTGGGCCTCAACCCTAAGTTTGCTCGACCTGATTGGATGATCCTGCAAGCGCTTCCTATTCCACCCCCTCCCGTCCGGCCCTCTGTCATGATGGACAGTTCAGCTCGCAGCGAAGACGACTTGACGCATCAGTTGGCTATGATCATTCGTCATAACAGTAATTTGAAGCGGCAGGAGCAAAACGGTGCCCCTACACATATTATCAACGAGTTTGCTCAGCTTCTGCAATTTCATATTGCAACATACTTCGACAATGATCTTCCAGGACAGCCAAGAGTGCGTACTTCCTGCTTTCTATTGTTTGTAGTTTTCTGAGCCCTGGTTTGTGTTCAGCATGACTGTTACACTAGAGTCTAGAAGCTTTGTTAAGGTCAATGTTACAGGTCATCTTTTAATGTTGGTCTCTGAAATTGTGATGTGGTAGAGTACCGCGCCTGCTTATGAAATGCTGTTGCGGGATGTGATTGTTTTTTAATAGGTGCGATGATTTATGTGTGACAGGCTACTCAAAGGTCTGGTCGCCCTATAAAATCAATATGCCAACGCTTGAAGGCCAAAGAAGGTCGCATTCGTGGAAATTTAATGGGAAAGCGTGTGGACTTTTCTGCGCGTACTGTGATCACGCCGGACCCAAATATCAACATTGATGAATTAGGAGTGCCTTGGAGTATTGCTCTGAACTTGACGTATCCAGAAACTGTGACTCCGTACAACATGGAAAGGTCAGCTTTTATTTTATGTCATATGCCAAATATGTCTGTACTTGGTTCCCATCATCATATGACTGAAACATGCTTTGTTGATATGCGTCAGGTTGAAAGAGCTTGTAGAGTACGGACCTCATCCACCTCCTGGTAAGACCGGTGCAAAGTACATCATCAGAGAGGATGGTCAACGACTGGATCTTCGGTTCCTGAAAAAGAGCAGCGATCGACATTTAGAGCTTGGCTATAAGGTATTGATATGCTCATAATGTATTGAAGTAATCACTGGAAGAGTGAATCTGAACACAATTTCCGCTGTTTTCTCGATTTTCGTACCTTAAGATCTCAGTCTTGGAAGGTGTCATAAAAGTTTATGTTGAGAGCAGGATCATATTCGATCCCACAGCTGTACTTAAAGCATTTGGCATGCTGCAGGTGGAAAGGCATATGAATGATGGCGACTTTGTATTGTTTAATCGACAACCTAGTCTGCACAAGATGTCCATCATGGGACACCGTATTCGAATTATGCCGTATTCCACCTTTCGGCTGAACCTGTCTGTGACGTCACCATACAATGCCGATTTCGATGGGGACGAAATGAATATGCATGTGCCTCAATCCTTTGAGACTCGAGCAGAGGTGCTGGAACTCATGATGGTTCCGAAGTGTGTTGTATCTCCTCAGTCAAATCGCCCAGTTATTGGAATTGTACAAGATACACTCTTGGGATGTCGAAAAGTGACGAAGAGAGACACATTCATAGAAAAGGTATGTAGTGTCAAGTTGTCTTTACGGAAAGAAGGTATAGTTGTTTTGGAGTAAATATTTTGCACTTGATTCTGAAAATCTCGGTAATTTTTTTGTCCTGTGCAGGATGTGTTCTACAACATACTCATGTGGTGGGAGGAGTTCGATGGCAAGATACCCATTCCAACCATTTTGAAACCACGGCCTCTCTGGACAGGGAAACAGATTTTTACCCTGATTATTCCGAAGCAAATTAATTTGATGCGTTTGGCATCTTGGCGTCCTGATTCAGAAAATCGTGACATTTCACCCACTGACACACAGGTGCGAATAGAAAAGGGGGAGGTTGTGGCAGGTACACTCTGTAAGAAGACCCTGGGTACAGGAGAAGGCAGTCTGATACATGTCATTTGGTACGTGTCTACAGAAGCCCTTGACCTCTTCTTTTGCCTTCTCCATAAAGTACATGTGGAAGAAGTGGTTTTATCTGCTCAAATCATAATCTCTCATGTGTGCTTATCCTAGTTTACTGGCGTGTTAAGTTTTTCTCATACACGTGACCGGTATATGACATGGGCGGTTCTAATATCTGCTGTTCGATTTGGACAGGGAGGAAGTAGGGCCTGATGCTGCTCGGAAATTTTTGGGGCACACTCAGTGGCTTGTAAATTACTGGCTTTTGCAGCAAGGTTTTAGTATTGGTATTGGAGATACAATTGCCGATGTAGCAACCATGGAGAAAATTACGGAAACTATTTCGATAGCTAAAAACGATGTGAAGGACTTGATTAAGTTGGCCCAAGACAAGCAGCTTGAAGCACAGCCTGGACGAACCTTGAAAGAGTCCTTCGAGACCAGAGTCAAC
Source organism: Bryoerythrophyllum caledonicum (assembly GCA_963971425.1). Lineage (NCBI taxonomy): Eukaryota > Viridiplantae > Streptophyta > Bryopsida > Pottiales > Pottiaceae > Bryoerythrophyllum > Bryoerythrophyllum caledonicum. The sequence continues at coordinate 5,286 of CAXARX010000754.1, read as the reverse complement.
GGTGTTTTGAACAAGGCTCGGGACGATGCTGGAACTAGTGCACAACAGAGTCTCTCGGAGAGTAACAACCTGAAGGCTATGGTCACAGCTGGGTCCAAGGGTTCTTTCATTAATATCTCCCAGATGACTGCCTGTGTGGGGCAGCAAAATGTTGAAGGGAAGCGAATTCCATACGGTTTTGTGGACCGTACGCTACCACATTTCACGAAGGATGACTATGGACCTGAGAGTCGTGGCTTTGTGGAAAATTCATATTTGCGAGGGCTGACCCCACAGGAGTTCTTTTTCCATGCTATGGGAGGAAGAGAAGGTCTTATTGACACAGCTGTGAAAACGTCAGAGACTGGGTATATCCAAAGGCGACTGGTGAAGGCTATGGAAGATGTCATGGTGAAGTATGATGGCACTGTGCGGAATTCCCTTGGAGATGTGATTCAGTTTCTGTATGGAGAGGATGGAATGGACTCGGTGTGGATCGAGTCGCAGAAACTGGACTCACTGAAAATGGTGAAGGCGGAGTTCAACAGGGTGTACAAGTTTGAGACTGACAGAGACGATTGGACACCTGATTACATGGCGACGGAGGCTGCAGAAGACATCAAGACCATCGAAGAGATCAGAAATGTGTTCGATGCAGAAGTGTCGAAGTTGGAAGCGGACCGCAAGCACATGTGTCTGGAGATTGCACCAACTGGGGAGGACAATTGGCCCCTTCCTGTCAATCTGAAGCGACTCATCTGGAATGCACAGAAGATCTTCAAAGTGGATTTCCGGAAGCCTTCTGATATGCATCCCATGGAGATTGTGGAGGCCGTGGATAAGCTGCAAGAACGGCTTCGCGTTGTACCAGGGGATGACCAAATCTCAATGGAAGCGCAAAGAAATGCCACTCTATTCTTCGGCTGTCTTTTGCGTAGCACTCTGGCCAGCAAGAGGGTCCTCAAGGATTACAGGTTGACAAGAGAGGCGTTCGATTGGGTCATTGGTGAGATCGAAACACGGTTCCTCCAGTCCCTTGTTGCCCCTGGAGAGATGATCGGATGCGTTGCTGCTCAGTCGATTGGAGAACCCGCCACCCAGATGACGCTCAACACTTTCCATTTCGCTGGTGTGAGTGCAAAGAACGTCACTCTGGGTGTACCACGTTTACGTGAGATTATTAATGTTGCAAAGAAGACCAAGACTCCATCGTTGACAGTATATTTAAAGCAGGGAGCAATGAAATACGAGGACAAGATTAAAGACGACGTTAAGGCTAAAGAGGTGGTCAAGGCTAAATACGAGCACAAGGCTAAAAGTGTTCAGTGTGATCTCGAGTACACTACTCTTGGCTCTGTTACCCAGGCCACTGAGATTTGGTACGACCCAGAGCCAACGAGCACGTTGATAGAGGAGGATGTCGAGTTTGTGAAGTCTTACTATGAAATGCCAGATGAAGATGTTGCTGCTGAGAAGATTTCACCCTGGCTACTGCGTATTGAGCTTAACCGTGAGATGATGGTGGGCAAGAAGCTGAGCATGGCAAACATTGCAGACAAGATCAACCATGAATTTGAAGATGATCTGACCTGCATTTTCAGCGATGACAATGCTGAGAAGCTCATTCTTCGCATTCGAATCATGAACGATGAAGCGCCTAAGGGGGAGGCCTCAGAGCAATCCGAGGACGACGTCTTCCTGAAGAAGATTGAGAGCAACATGTTGACGGAGATGGCCTTGCGGGGAATACCTGACATTCGGAAGGTGTCCGTGAAGATAGACACGAAGAATCGGTTTAATGAAATCCTAGGCTTTCAGGCGGAGGAGGAATGGAATCTGGACACAGAAGGTGTGAACATGCTGGCAGTGATGTGTCACGAGGAAGTTGATGCAACTCGGACGACTAGTAACCATTTGATTGAGGTTATTGAGGTGCTGGGTATTGAAGCAGCTCGAAATGCTCTCTTGAAGGAGCTACGTGATGTGCTTTCCTTCGATGGGTCCTATGTGAACTATCGGCATCTGGCCATCCTCTGTGATGTCATGACCTATCGTGGTCACTTGATGGCCATTACTCGGCACGGCATCAACCGAAATGACACAGGGCCCATGATGCGGTGCTCATTCGAAGAGACAGTGGACATCTTATTAGACGCTGCGGTGTATGCGGAGGCAGACCACCTGAAGGGAGTGACTGAGAACATCATGCTGGGTCAGCTGGCGCCCATTGGAACTGGTGACTTTGGCCTGCACCTGAACGAGAACATGCTTCAACACGCCATTGAGTTGCAGTTGCCCAGCTTTGAAGGGACGGACTATGGAATGACACCATCACGGTCTCCAATGATGGGAACGCCACACAACGAGGGGATGATGTCGCCGAGTTATCTACTCAGTCCAAGCCTGCGTGCCTCGCCGATATCCGAGGGGCAGTTTTCACCCTACGTGGGGAGCATGCCCTTCTCACCGTCCTCGCCAGGCTACAGCCCTTCTTCTCCTGGATACAGTCCCTTGTCTCCAGGTTACAGCCCAACATCGCCTGGTTATAGTCCAACCTCTCCAGGGTACAGTCCAACCTCTCCTGGGTACAGTCCCACCTCTCCAGGGTATAGTCCCACCTCGCCATCTTACAGCCCAACTTCCCCTGGGTACTCTCCCACCAGTCCCTCTTACTCTCCCACATCTCCGAGCTACGCACCGACCTCGCCTAGCTACAGCCCAACTTCACCTAGTTACAGTCCAACTTCTCCTAGCTACAGTCCTACTTCGCCAAGTTACAGTCCGACGTCTCCGGCGTACAGCCCCAGTTCGCCGGCTTACAGTCCTACCTCGCCGTCCTATGCTCCATCCTCCCCTGCTTACAGTCCCACTTCTCCCAGTTACAGCCCTACCTCTCCTAGTTATAGTCCCACGTCGCCAGGCTACTCACCGACTTCGCCAAGCTATAGTCCATCGTCGCCGAGTTACAGTCCGACGTCACCTAGCTACAGTCCCACGTCCCCTGCTTACTCTCCCAGTAGCCCTCGTTATTCTCCTTCGAGTCCCTCGTACAGCCCGACTTCTCCAAGTTACAGGTGCGCCATTGTCTGTGGGTTTTAGTGCAGGGTGACTTTCAGATTTTCTGCTGGTTCTGTTTATTACCTTGCCTGGTTTTGTTTATTGATTAGTGATAAGTAGATCACTTCTTGAAGTCATTCTAATGATTGGAATGTTGGAGCAGCCCTACTTCACCATCATACTCTCCATCGTCACCCTCATATTTACCTACGAGCCCTGCATACACACCGGGATCACCATCCTATTCTCCAGCGAGGTTTGTGGAGGCTTACAACCTTTTCTTTTCGTCTCGACGTTGCATTGTTCACTTAGTGTTTGTGCTGAGCTCTCTTTGTTTATTTTCACAGTCCGGCATATACTCCTGGAAGTCCTGCCTACAGTCCGACTTCTCCAAACTACAGGTGAGGCAATTTGGAACCTCGTTGTTAGTTAAGGGCTTGTTTTATAATAACTTGTGCGATGGATCACCAAACTTGAAATTGTTATCTTGTATGCATAATATCATTTATTGAAGCTTACAAATCATTGTCAACGTTTGTGTGGCGCAGTCCGAGTGGTGGCTACTCTCCATCTGCCCCAGGCTTTTCTCCATCGCAGAATCAATACACTCCGACTTACAGCAAAGACGACAGCAACACCACCTAAAACTAGTCAACTGTACAGTGCGATTTTTACAGACTAAATATTCCTTCATTGTGGCATTCTGAAGCTGATTGTTGCAGATCCTACTTTAAACTCCATCATTGATCTCCGAGACTTAAGTTGGGTTGTATAGTTGGTGGCTATGCTCTTGTAGCCTGGTTGAATGTGGGATACATCCTAAAGGGAGTTGAATTCCCCCCAGGATACTTGAAACTTCTGTAGGAGGTTAAAGTTAGCATTATACCCCCTACTGGCATTCTTTGTAGTTATGGGTAATTGGCATGCCACGTGGGTGCATACCTTGTTTGGAATCAGTTTATGTCGAATGCCGTGCCGGATGCAAATTACTGGAGGCCTCAGTAGTCATTAGAGGATTTTGCGAACCAGGTGGTGGTTCTCGTTGCATCTAGTTTTAACCAATTTGAGCTAGTGTAGTGAATTATTCCTGAAAGTAGGTGGCTCTAAAAGCAACCTGGCTCTAAAAGTGACCTCTAAGACAGGTACATTTTACTTTATTCAGTGTACCAGCAATGTTCATTTTACTTTCTTTATTGTACCAGCGATGTACATTTTATTTTCTTCAATGTACTAGCAATGTACATTTTACTTTCTTCAATGTACCAGCAATGTACATTTCAAGAGGGGGTCTATTTTAAAGCCCATTGCATTCCAACTTCAAAAAATTTGTAACCATTTCCATGGAGTATGAAACAGCTTGGATTAGATGCCAATTTTAATTTTCAAATTCATTGAAAATTGGTCAAGGAGTTTAGCTTCCTTGAAAATGCAATTAGCTTCCTTGAAGGGTCGCTTTAAGAGAATCCTACCTTAATGTTGCGAGGCTATTTTTTTGGGGCTTCTTGTCCATTGAAATTCGTAACAAAAATGAAAACAAGAACATTAGAACCGTGAGGTTTTGTCCTAAGTTAGTGTGAAAAGGGTTTGAGATAACACTTTAGATCTCAATGATTGTGTCGATGGGTAGTATGGGTAGTATTGTCCAAAGGACAAAACCAATAAAGAGTTTTTGCATTTTACATTCTCTTGTTGGACACATAATGTGGATGTGGAAAGTGGACATGGAAAACACCCATTGTGGAATTATAGATTTTTTAACCCTTAGTTTTTGTAAAGATGTTTTATAGATTGCATATTATATATCATGAATACATAGTGATACATTGTATATTATAAATTCTAGACTCATCGATCATTATTATTTTGAAACACACGCGGCTATTTCCTAGTCAGGAGGTAAGGAGATTTTACAACCGGGTTTCGAACCACCAACCTCTCCTTCTAGTTTGGGTACTTTACCGCCTTTATCTTGGTAGTTTAGGGTCATCTCGGACCATTTTTGTATAAATTTTGAGATTTGAGATTCAAAAGTACTTAGTAATCCGGTAATTTTTGGAAAGTTTTTGCTTGCTTAAATTTTGGAGATTTTTCAAGAACATAGTCTAGAATTTGGGGTACATGAATGTGGCACGAAATGAGGCATAAATTTTTCATAAAGTATGCACAAAGTTTCTAATCAGTTCACAATTTCATGAAGTCTACTCCGAAAAAAATTTCATTAAAAAATTCACATTCCAAATAGTGAAAGAC
>CAXARX010000753.1:0-21506 GCA_963971425.1 Bryoerythrophyllum caledonicum | reverse complement strand
AGATTGGCGTCGCCCTGCTCTTTTCGACCCGTGACACCACCCGAGACAACATCCCTCATGATCCGCCCCCAGTTTGCCTTCCGCTCCCCGCAGAGCGATCCGAAGATTGTGTTGCTGAGGGTGATCGTCATCCGTGGCCGATTTTCCGGATGGAAGATCGGAAGGAGAAATTGCAGAAGTCGTTGGTGGCGCGGATCCTTACAATCCTCCACCGCGTATCCGTCTATAGGATTTTCCGCGCCCTGGAACCGCCCACGCACGAATTCGTCCTTTCGATTCGCCATCCTTTGGCCTTCAGGTCTAGTATCGTACGCCTCCGTCTAAAGTTCTTCCGTCCACTTGTACGGCACACCTCGAAAGGTGTGCGCAAACTCATTTTCGGGTTGCGCGAGCAGCTCTCCCAACATTCGCTGGTCTTGGAAACCCCACAGCTTCAGCGCAAGACTTCCGATTCTCATCCGGCCGAGATCCTATTTGAATTGCATCCGCTCCGCCTCTTCGAGCAGAATCAGAGAACAAACTCTCCGGAGCTTCACTCCGGTCTTCGGGGGTTGCGGATCCCTCGAAGTTGCTTTTCGCTGCGGCAGCATTGCTTTTCGGTGCAGATCAGATTTGGAGTCGTCTTCCGAGCTACCTCACTTCTCTCCTAGCCGCACGACCCGTTCCTCACTAGAAACCCTCAATCTACGGAAACGGGGAAGGGAATCTACTAAGAAACTTCTCTCTTCTACCTGCAAACCACGAGCTATAGGGCGCGCAATTCGAGAGGGAGGAGAGAGAGCTACGGGAAAGAAGTTAGAGATAATGATCCTAAAAATGGACGCGGCGGCGCTCTTATACTACTGACAATTTTTGATCTAGCCGGCTCCGGTTCCGATCCAAACTCTAATCCGGATCGGATCGGAATCCGGTTTGGGATTCCGCATCTGCCCATGGACCGGATTTGGCTCATCCGCTCCTTATTTCCGTAACTATGTTAATTACTGAGAATTAACTCTACGCCACCCGGATTCGCTTCTCTAACCTACCTTCCGAGTCTCGTTTTATTGATGAAAATTTGCGTTGCGACACCTAAGTAAGAACATAGCAGCCATCTCAAATCATTTTCATGATTGGGCAGGTATTGCAATCTTTTCAGCAGCAAGGGTAAGGGCTTTGGAATGAGAAACAGAGCAAGTAATTTCCGAATGGGGCAGAGATGGCAGATTGCGGAATCTCATGTTGACATCATGGCCTAACATTGATACAATGTACAACGATGATTGGCCAACTAAAGGTGACACCATAGACAGGGCAAAGTTACCGATATCAGACCGATGGGAACCACTTCAACGCTGCGGTACAAACAACACTTTGGAATGGCCGCTACCTAATGAAAACGTTATGGATGGCTCGGAGTGTGCATTGTATAGTAACTGCTTTGGATTGGAGGGATTTTGGTCACTCGGCACATGTAAACATTCTTTTCATCTTCAATGCCTTCTATCTACAATGCTTTCCATCCGACGGTGCCCTATTTGTAGCAGCCCTTTCCATCAATAATTGTACCGTACTTTCGGATTGCTACCGTTCATGCCCAGTCATTGGCGCTATAGCCATATTGATTTTGCAGGCTATATATCACCAATGGATGTTTGGAAAAATGTAGAGTGGAGTTGGAAGTATAACATTAGTATGGCTCAATTATATTTTGAGAGGGAGGAATGGAATTGCAAGACTCCGGCGAACATAGTTTTGTCAGCAAATTTACTGTATCCAAATAAACGTTTGGATGATGGTAGAAAGATATTTTTCTACCAAATACGTCGATACTGATTGGAAAGGGCAACTGGAAGAATCAAGAAGGGTTTGCTTCGAATCCGCGAACATGTCAACTCTATGGGCGAGCCAGTACGTGGACAAAATGATGAAGAAGGTCGACTATTTAATTTGACTTCTTCATTGGAGAATGAAGAATATCACCATACTGGCCGTCTAGAATGGCAGGCAGTTTACGAACTTCTTCATCAAGTAGCACCCGAAACGTGATAGTACTTGAAGCAAAGAATAGAGGGCAGGGGGAGATGTCCAGAATTAGTTCTGAGAACTAATTCTATATGTTTTCAAACAAGATCCAATCTTCAACACATCGAACAAGAAAATGTAAATGCAACAGATGTGTTTGCGCCACCGAGAGTGCTTCAAGAGGGTAAAGAACCAGTGGTCATACCGATGATGAAGAAGAAGAAGAAGAAGAAGAAAATGAATTCCATGGTGAAGCTATTGAAGTCATTGACATAGATTCAGATTAGTGATAGAATATTTTTAGATAATTACAAATGACTTTGTAAATACCTATGAATGTGTTGTAAATTATTGTTGATCAAAATTATTTGATTTCAATAATATTTATTTTATGAGAAATGGATTGTACTATAAATTGCAATGATTGAGTTTAGAAATGAACTTAAAGAATACCGACATTACAAAGAATATTATGATTGAAGTATCGAAAGTGAAATAATAAAAATCTCACTAATAAATTAAAGGTGTGTACAGTCGTGATGCTATAGATTTTTTTTCCAACAAAACTGACTCACAATTGAAGACATATTTGAAACTGTGTATTACTGTATTTGTAATTTGAATTGTGTATGTATTGAAGATGCTTTCACATGAATCATTTGCAAATCAAAAAATGCAAGCAATATATTTGTAAAATTATTGCGTTAAGCAAAGCAAACATTATCGTACAGAAATGTGAAGCTCTCGAAGACTTCTCTGGTACTTTGAAGCTCTTGATCCTAAATTCATCACAAGGACACTAACCTCCCGTCCGCCCCCATTCGACTTTCTTTTCCCATTTGGCAAATCCGACTGCCTTTCCCGTCTGTCCTAATTCGACTGTCTATTTCATGTCTGCCCTGAACCGACTGCCTTTTCTTGTCTGCCCTAACATGACTCCCTTTTCCCGTCTGCCCTTATCTGACTACCTTTTTCTGTCTACCCTATTCCGTCTGCCATGTCTCGACTACCTCCATCCAACGACTAAGATCTTGTTATGCCGAATCCAACGGCCACGATGAACTCGGACACCCAACTACCTCGATCCGACTGCCCCAGCCTGACTGCCCAGATCCAACCGCCGTGTCCGACTACCGTGATTTGACGGCTAGGATGAGGCGTAGGTTCCGACTGCCGCGGCTCGGGTACGATTTTTGTACTTTCCGCCCGAGTGCCCTCAGCCCTATATAAAGGAGGGCTCCTTTATTTCTTACTTACCAAGCTCTTCCGCTTCTTTTGGAAACCCTTGACCAATCGTGCATAAGCAGATTTGCTAGGGTTTTTTTAAAGCAGGAGGAGTTAAAATTTTTACGAGGGGACATTTTCAAAAAAAAATTCCACAGCCATGGATAGAGACACTGGTTTCAAATGACCACCGAAGAGACAAAGAAGCCGTCCACCAAACGAGGGTAGGCCAAATGAGGAGGGAATATCTAGAGCTGTTGGAGACGATAATATCACCCAACCCACTTCTGGTTCTATTCGTACAGTTCAAAGGGGCCCACTATAACGCATCAAAGTAATTGGATGCAACACCACCGATCAAAACAACTCAGCAATACTATTTGATTCTCTCTGTGGTTCTTCTTCTAGAGGGTCCAAAGGGAAGAGGAAGCACCTAAGGTCGGAGGAGAGGGCTTAAGTACGTGTTGTTTCAAAAGATTGCATGCAGTTCATGCAAAAGTGTGGTTTGAAGTTTTACCAGGTGAAAAGCAAGGAGTTTTTGGAAGCAAAGTACTTAAACCATGGGGTACATGGACTGCACCAAGTTGTTGAGGACATGAAGCTGCATTTGTCAGAGACCTTAATGGCGAGTGTGGAGTTTTCCGAGAACTCAATGAAGGATTGGTTTCATGAATGGTTAACTCAACAGGTGGAGCAAGCACTGTACAACCCGGTGCAATAGTACCATGTTATCATGGAAGGGGTATGAGGTTCAAAGAACGTGGAAGATCAGGAATTACTGAAACTGGAATGGTAGATGAATTATGCAAAGAAAGTGAAGAGAAGTATAGGGCGCACACCACCGTGGGCAGAGGGACTTTTAACTGCACATGTAGCTGCACATGGTCGAACAGGGGTGATGTGGATCCCTAGGTAAGCCAATATATCTGTTAAATCGGGGCGGGTTTTACAAGGAGCATATGGAAAGGTGCGGAGGGTCACGATTCATAATTGCCCTCTCATTCCAAATACAATTATGTTTGCTGAGAAGGTGAACAAGCTCGTGGATAAAGATAGGAGGCAAGTGAGAATAGGCCAATCAACGGAGGCTTTGGTCAATCTTGTAGACCATCTAGGGATGATCAAGATTTGTGCAATATCAGTAGCCAATTTTTCAGCTTTCACATTATCATGGAATAATGAGTCGATGGCATCATTGTTGAATATTGACAGGAACTATGATCGCAACACTCATCCTAATGACCTTTTGGGCCAATGTGGAATGGATATCGAGGTGCGACAACATATTGTAGCATTTCGAAGCAAGCGTGCATATTTGGCAAGGGCATTGTTGAACATTATCGATGTGCTGCACAAAAGTCGTATGCAGTACAATGACTTGAGTGTATCCAACATCCTTTTCCATTTCCTGTTTGAGCTGCCTCATACTGTATACATTGGCGTCTGCAAATGGGTCATGGCATCTTGGCTTGGAGATGAGCAGATTTCTAAATACGGAGTAAAGTAAAAAAAAGAGCATGAAGAGCACTCCTCAAAGCAATATTGGGTTGCACCTGAGTTGTGGTATTATTATTCGACACGACCCACAATGGTGGATAATAAGACAGTTCATCCAGACACAGCTCCAAGTAAGCATATGATGAAGTCAGATGGCTTTGCAGTGGGGATGCTTGCAAAAAAGATCTATGATGAAGATGTAACTTCAAAAATGTTCAAAGGCATGTCTCATAACATGATGCGGTTTGCACAAGTGTTGAAGGAGCTAACTCATCCAGATCCACAGAAACGTTCAATTGTGGCCCATGCCGTGAATTTATTGAAGGCACATCCTTTTAATTTTGAGACTCGAATGGAATGTTATCGATAGAATATATAGGTTATATTTGGTAGTGTAGGGTTTATTTGGGATTTTTTATTGTAGTTCTACATATATGATCTTTTAGAGTACTTTACTTTAGCATTATTTAGAAGTTTAGAAAGTAATGCAAATGTAAATGTATTATTTCATGTATGAAAAAAATGTTGTTTTTGTACATAAAGTTGGTTGCATTGTTTTTTCAAACTCCATTCATTTATTCATTGTATTGCTTGTTTTGAATAATAAACCACGAAAAAGTGTATATCATTAGATAATTCATATATTTGTTGAATGTACACATGTAGTTATTATTGAAACTGTTATATATTAATAGACTTTAAAAATGACATTCATCTTAATAGACCATTGCCATTGAATTAAATATTTTGCAGGACTTGAGCCATTGGATATGGCCAAACGAGTAAGTGTGGTCGAATTAGAGCAGTCAGATGTGGACAGTCGGGTCAGGATAGTCGGGCAATGGCCGTCCGATGTGGGTAGTCGGGTAAGGCAAACACATCTGGACCGTTGGGAAGAGGCAGACGGGTTAGGGCAGTCGGGGAAGTGGAGTCAGAATGCCGCAGTCGGGAGAGGGAGTGAGGTAGGGCAGTCGGTTAGGGTAGTTGGGTCGAGGCAATCGACCCCTAATTTCATATGGGCCGTTGGATTTAAGGCAGTCGGGTGGAACAGATATGATTTGGTAGTAGAGATCGGTGATCTTTGTCAAAAAGAGATGTGTATTAATCTAGAAAAGTCATTTAACTTGTCTAACTTTGAGATACATCTTCAACCCAAGTTATCTCTCAAGTGTGGAGTTTCCATTGAAAAATCAAAGCATGAGATGGCTTTAATGGTACAAAGGAGAGTGATTGAGTTCAAGTTGAAAGCTGTTACAACTGGTGAACTTACTGAATTGAAGAGGAGATCTTGGATAGTGAAGCATTCTTCACAAGGTAACTATATCATTTTTCTTGGTTTTAGACAAGTTATATCATTTCATATTGTAAGATTTTAATGAAGGTTTTTTGTCATTTTTCAGGGACTGTAATGATTGATGAGAATAATTGGAGATGCACTACAAGGGTAAGTTTGGGCAAGGTGACACAATTGGTGTTCACATGAAAGGAGCACAACTTATACAATCAATGAAAAACAACGATGTTGTTGGTGGAGGAGGTAACCAACTTACAATTGCTGCGTCTTTAGCAAAAGGGATCAGATCAGGTGCAGCTGAGTATCCTTCATCTTTTATTCCTACTCCCATTGATATTCCACATGATGAATTATTGAGTTACATTGAAGAAAATGTTTGTCATGGATTCTACAATGAGTCATTAGTCATAATGAATGACGTGGTAGATTGTAGCTTCTTACTAAATGATCTTCATGTTGGAACATTGTAGTATCCTGATCGACGTTATTCTCAATGTATAAAGAAAAATGATGAAACTCTTTACAGTAAAAGGACATTTAGGCATGTTGATTGTACCATCATGTTTTGTAACATGTGTCCGTCAATCCCAAAACTAGCTGACTTCAGAAAAAAAATAAAATATATATTCAAATGATGGAGTAGTCCTTCGAAGAGAAAAATTTGTGCAACATGGTACACATTTTGAATATCTTCAACATGAAGAATTGATCATTTGAGCTAGGGAGTAGAAGAAGAGAGTTGATGTTTATAGTGGCCAAGTTTTTATGTTGAATGCGGCTTTATTAGAGCAAAAACAACCAATCAATATCTTCAGCATAAATTGAAGACTACTTTGATTGAAGGCTCACATTGTGAAATAGTAGAGCTTCTTTTTATAAAAGCTCCACTTTATATAATCTTTTCTTTGATACAACTTCCAATTTGCTGTTTTTTCTCAAACATGGTGGGAATGGTCATGGAAAGAGGTACCATCCAAGCACTCTGAAATTATTTGAAGTAGTCCACAATTTTGGAGGAGCATCTACACATAATTTTCTTTCTTCTAATTTGTTAGGTTAGGTCCAGTTATAAATACTAGCCAAAAGATATATAAAAGTGAGGGATTCTTGTATAGAGTTGGTTCTTAATGAAGAGACATTTATTCATTTGCCATCAATACTAACAGAGTATAAAGAGAAACTTGGAATTTCACGTCCCATTCCTTTTGAATGCTCAGAAGATGAGACTACTTGTATTGCACTAGCAACTCTCAACAGGTGTAATGACTTCATTGATGGTTTTTGTGAATGCAAAGCTTCTTTAGAGACTCTTCGTAAATGTTCATTGATCCAAAACCATCAATTGCTAGCTTTGAGTCAATTACTAATGCATTTTCAAGCTTGAAGTTTGGTTCCATGTGTCATGTATTAGTAGCAAATCCCTTTGGTGAAAGGAATGCCTAGATTGATTTATGGAATATTAACAACATGCAACAAGTTTGATGTTGCCCAGGTGAAGTTGCAATGGACGCACATTGCAACTTTACATAAGAAGCATGTGGAGGTGGTTGTTGGTCTTCTTAGAGGGCATGCAAGTGATGGTGATGCAAGGATGAGAAAATTGATGTTGGAGAGCATTTACAAAGGTACATTTAGACTGAATGCAAATGGCTTTATAATGAAGTCAGAAGTTCTTGATGGACATCCATTAATCATGGTACAAGATCCAATACATGTGAGTAAGAAACTGCAAAAATCCTTTGTTGAGTCTTAGAAGAACAATATATTGGGGTCATTTTTTGGCTCATAAAACCATTTGCAATTGGTGATGGAATTGTTTTCTAGAGATGAGCATGGTTTGTTGGATGATGATATAAATGTAAAGGACAAACAAAATTATCTAGCTGTACAACGTATTTCATTTCCTAAGGTTAGAGCATGTTTAGAAAAATTACATGCTGGAATAGTTGTAAAAGGAGTTTTCAAGAAGGAATGTGTATTGGGCACAATCATTCACTTAGAAGTGTTATGGGCATTTTTAGAGATTTTCTATGGATGTGGAACAATGTATGAGAGGGTAAAACTTGCTTCATTTGTCATTCATATGATTTATTATACAACTCAGTATATTATTCATCAAAAAAATGGTCATACCATTGGAAGCAATTGGATGAGTAGAGAGACCCGCACTCATTGCTTTATATCATGTCATGCAACTGTTAATTATGTTAGAATGATGAGAAATAATTATCCTCATTTGGGATGCCCCTTAAGTAATATTCGTTCAGATTATTGTGAAGAATTTTTTTCCCTTCTTGGACAAGAGATGAAGAACAAACACACATTTTCAATTAGAGAAGCCATTGAAAGATGCTCTCACATTGATAAAACTGAACAAATCAAATATTTTGATGATAGAATATCATTTGCTCAATCTCGGCGGAGGAAGAATATTTAGTGGTTATCAAATGCTTAAGGAGCATTTTCTAACATGTGTGATTATGTTTCAGTGATTGATGAGATTCTTGAGAAGGCTTAGTATGAGGGCATTGTCATGCCACAAAATAGGCCCAAGAGTGCTGCTGTTACGGACGGACTCGGAAAAGAGGAGGTAATTGAACAAAGATGATTGACAGAGATGTGATGAGTATTTTCCAAATAGAAACTACTAGAATAGTATTGCAAAGGAGAGTTGTTGTGAAGTAAGACTAGAAGTGGAAGTTGACACAAGACTCAAGAGACTAAAACCAGAAGAGTGAGTTGTCGAGACTAGGGAGCCTCTCAGTCCCGACTCCTATATATACTTATAGTCTCGAGGTTCTAGGTGCTTCTCCAGCAAGCTTGAGAAGGAACTTAAGAAGCTTCGTTAAGTTAAGAAGCTCTTCAAGAAGCTTCCTCAAAGTCGGTGGTCGTCAGGTGAGTTAGACCAAAAACTTTCTCAAAACTGGCGGCTCCTAGGTAAGCTGCGCTAGAAGCTTCCAAGTTCTTCTAAAACCTTCTAGAACCTTCCAGACACTTCTAGAGTCATCTAGAGTCTACTAGAATTATCTAGCAAGTCTATGAAATCTTCTAGATCTATTAAGAATATTCTAAAACCTTCTAGGACTTTCTAGAATCTCCTAGAAACTTCTAGATTCTTGACATTCGTGAGAGCTGCCATGAAGAAAATATTCCAAACATCAGAAAAATGGACTAACCCTTGTCCTCCTTTCAGTCATGAGTCATTAGTTCCTAATTCACATGAAAACTGTATTGAAAAAATTAGCAATGATATTATTGATGATGGACCTCTTAGATAAGCTACAGTTGTTTTACAATCAACATTGTTGCATGCTGAGCAAAGAAATGGTTTAGATAGTAGGATGTTGAGTGAAGGTTCAATTTTTTTTCAAAACACTCTTCTACTATTGAAGTACCAGGTAGAGGTCAAATATATAAAATGTGGTTACTTTCTAAATTGAACATGCACTCTCTTGAGAAGTTGCCCTTAGATTGAGGCGTGTAAAGTATAAAACTACAGATTTAGATGCTTTTGTGTATGATGATGATCAAGTAAATATTGGATTCTTTAATGATGTAGGAGTTTTGTTTGATGAGGGGAAAGGGAAGTTGGTATGGCATATTCGTAGGCTGCAAAAAATAGTCATTAGAGCAAAATTGGGGTCTCTACATGCCTGGTACTTTTGCCTTGGAAATGAATTGTTTGATTTTTGGAAAAGCATAAAATAGTCACTTTCAGACGTTGCCATCAAGTCTGTGGTCCAATGGAAACAAGGCGGCATGGGCCAAGTTGGCAACGGGGAGGCAAAGTTTGGTCTAGGTGGCAACAACCGTGCGTACGTTGGGTGTACCGGCAGGTCCTTGTTGGTACCTCAACTACTAATTGCAATGAACGTTTGCAATTGAATATTGTATGTTGGCAACTATTTTATTGCAGGTTACAAGTACCATATGGCTATTGATGTAAGTGTAGACACGGTTTTAGGGGTTGGAATTTACAATCCACTTCCTAAAATTATTGTACCCCCACTGTACACAGAAGTTGACGAGCACAGAGGAATGTGAGAAGATTCATAGCAGGTCAACGTGGAGATGCTCACAAGGTGCACATTGTACAATGCGATGGAATTGCTTCCCGCCAAATGAGCTGGCCTCTTGGACGTTGCCAATATGCTCATTGACACCCTTCAACTGGTTTTGCTGTGGCTGAAGCACATGATTTGAGAGAGTTTGGGACGATGGCACTTCAAGACATTACCAACATTGGAAAGGGCAGTTTGTATACAGCAACTGTAGTATTGGATAGTAAATTCGCCCCTATTGTGAAAAAAGGTGTTCGAATTGATCAACAACCGTCAAAAGCAGAGTTTCCAGCCTTGAGAGATTCTGGAGCCACCAACATTGATTTGTGGTTGGATGGCAATTTGTACCCAACAGATCCTGTCACGGGGAAGCGACCACAGTTTCACACAGTGAAGAGCTACTTGGAATTCTTGTGTCATGGTGAATCTGGACTACTAGGATATTGTAGACACCTTGTTAGCACATGTGACTCAGTGAAGGGATTGGAACTGCAAGTAGAGGAGACACAAGTTGATGTTCTTCGGAAAACTATGGGCTTGCAGAATTCCATCGCGTTGCTGAAGCAGGAACTAGACGTTGCCAACAGCGGTTGGGCTCAGTGTTCAGCGGAACTTCTTGTAGGAAGTAGAGAAGAGATTGCAACATTGAAGAGCGAATCTGACTTATTGAGGTCTCGATGTGTATCACTTGAAGAAGAGCTGTCCAGGAATGAGGATAGTTACAACAACAACCTGACCATGGCGAAAGAAGAAGGACGAGAAGATGCGCATCAGGAGTTGAGCCGATTGGAGCAGGAACTCATGGAAGCAAAAAAGGCCGTATTGAAGTTCCAAAGGAAAATAGAAAGAATGGTGAGTACTCTAGTAGGGACACAACTGAGAGCATCGAAGGGTCTCGGAGATTTAGCAAAGAGTGGTGGCGCTGCAAGGGCTCGTATAGCAAAAATCCGAAGTTTGTTGCAGCCGCTGGTAGTTCAATCTATACACGTTGGAAACAGTACGTCTAGCAAAAGGAAATGTTTGTGTGGCGATAAAGATATGCAAGATGGGACCGGGCAAGCGATAGGACAATTATTGTCAAAAGGAGAGACACTAGCGTTGGTTTCGAGTTCGCAAAATAGTGATGCTGCAACTAGCATGACAAACTACTACCTTGACAAAATTGGGACGGAGTTGGGAATAGAGGCAATTCTAGCAGCGTGTGATATGACTGGAGTGTCACACAAAGGATATGGTGAGATCTACAAGACGATCAAAGGGCGAGTGCAGCTCGTTGACAAGCGCTTGAAGCCAACATTCTTGCCAAACCCACACAAAGTACTAGTTATTGTCCCCATTCCATGAATTTTGTCTATGCCTTGTTGGAAACGAGTTGATTCAATTCAAAGTATAGCGAATTGTAGGGTTGTTGGCAACGTGTAGTCGACTAGAACACGCAAAAAGATAATTGTAGCCAATTGGACACATGGGCCTTAGTTGGCAACAACCCTACATCTTGTTGTCGTACAATGCGGTTCTAGGGTTCAGGGTTCTTTGCATCGTGCATAACTTCAATAACGAAAATCTGAACACGACATATAAGCATAGGATTTAGGGTTACATGGTGTTCTGACAACATGGATTTTGTTGAGCAGGTCAGTTTGTTGCGAACAGAACTAAATTCGAGGTTGAAGGATCTTGTCGGCGACTATTACCACATTGATAGTACGTTGGAGTTGGTGGCACCAACTTCACTCACCAATCGAAAAGGAAGAAAGAAGAAACCAGACATTTCTAGAGTTGTGCTGACAACAAAGAATTCTTTGTTTGTTGACATCGAAGTTGCACAGAGGACAATGGTGAAGCTCTACAAATTTACCACTGAAGGTGAATAATCTTCTTTCCAAAAAAATGCATTCATGCTGAAACAGCACTTGTACATGATGCTGACTTATCTCGTTGGTTACATCAAAGGGGCGTGCTGAGACGTTGCAAAATGAACTTGCATGTGGAGAAGTTGGAAACAAGCCCCTGCTTTTTGTATTGAAGATGGACGAAGCAGAGATTGTGCATGGGAGGAAATTTGAAAGGGTCAGTTTGACGCTCATGAATCGTGCGTTAGACACAAGCATACAAAAAACCGATGATAGGTATTTTTCAGTCCAATCTGAAACTGAAATCTGTCCTATCGCTTGCTTTGAGGTTGCCAAGGAGTCCTATGAAGTTCTCCATTGGGTGTTCCAACAAACTCAGTTCCCTGCACTCATCAAAGCACAGGATGAAGGTCAGTTGCTAACAGTAGAGGGTGTTGGAAACTTCAAAGTAGAGTGGCATTTGTCAACAGATATGAAGACCATAAAGTGTCTCTAGAGGCTGAAACATGGAGCGAATGCGACACACTCATGCATATACTGTAACCAACAGCGGACAAAACCAGTGTTGGGAACAGCGGCATCTGCTACTACAGAGGCTAGGAGAAGAAAACATACATGGACGGGAGGTTTATTTGCAGGTAATGTCCTCTGTAAACCACTAGACATTGACCAAGAATCACGGTGGAAGCCTATTCTACCCATTCCACTTCAGAGGGTACATATTTGTACCTTGCATGCATTAACCAGAATGATGGAGAAGATTCTTCACCTCCATTTCATGTTCATTTGGAACATGAAGAATGAGGAGCGTCAACAACATGCCATTGAGAATATAGAGAAGATTTTGTCAGCAACTAGTCTTCACGGTGGCAACGTGCTCATCATGAAGGACCCAACGCTCAGTGGCGCCTCCAACAGTGTGCCCATCAAATCCTCCCTCAGTGGTGTGACTGCAGGTAGGATGTTCCAACCATCGACTTGGTCAGGGCAGGATCGAGTATGGAAGGATGTCTTGCGCTCAGAAAGTAACACTCTTGATCAAGGGAGGCAATATCTAGACAGGGTAGAAATGTGGAAGGCATTGGAAACAGTGTTTCCATATTTGGTTGGCCTTTCCTTGGATCAAGAGCAAAGGAAGACTTTCAAAGATAAAATTTAGAGATGGGGGAGACTTAACGTAAAATGCTTTGGAGAAGACCACGTCACTCATTATATGGTAAGTTGCGTCTATTGCCAACATTTGTAGTTTGCTTCTTGTCATGTGGGAGGTTTAGGCTGTTGGAAACGGGTTTTGGGGTGGGGTGGCAATGTGAAGCATGTTTTTTTGGATGCTCTTTTATTTACTTCGATGCTGTGGCTTGCTAGCATAACCTGGTGCGCCATGGTCTTTGGTACGTGGAAACGTACGGGAGCCTTGCTGTTTAGAACAACCAGGGCATGGAAAAATCGCATCATGCAGCTAAGGCTGCTAATCAGCATCACACTCAGCATGGAGGCACTAAAGAGAGAACAAGCTCCATTGTTCAAGAATATGCACATTGGTACAGAAACATACAACACAAGTTTGCCAAGCAGGAACGACAAAAGGACGTTGCCAACGCCAGATCAATGGAAGATGATGCGATCATCACGGCAACGGCAAAGAAAAAGAGGATGGCCTACAACACGTCAAATGCGATGGATGGAGCTAGAATCTGGAGGGAAGGGAGATCACAAGTAGGCCGAGCTTATGTGCAAGGAGTTGAAATCCAGGGTGTGGCAAACAGTGGCAGTGATGAGGCAAACATCTTGTAGTGGCAGCATATCATGAACTGCTCAGTTTAGGCTGTTGGCAACAAAGTGGGACCCATTCATGTAAAGAGGCCATTTACCAACAATTTAGTCTAGGAGGGCTTTAGTGATACATGTTGAGATTGAGCATATAAGGTATTAGAGCCTATGACAGGCAGATTGACTACTTTGGCTTCTTGACATGTCAGTAACAATTTAAATTGATTTGCCAAACTATGAGTTTGTTACAAATCTTTGAAGTAAACTGGCTCGATGACTGAAAAGAGTCTCTAGAGTATTCTAAAATGTACACATGTTTTATTTACAAAGACTTAGCCAATACGTTGAACATTTTTTGTAAAATCAATTTCTAATAAATTTCTTGATTCTATAATTAGAGTAATATTAAACCATGGTGTATTCGAAATTACAGTAACTAATAATGAAAACAGACTCAAACAAATTAAAAAGGTAAATTTATCGGGATAAACAAAAGAAAAAAAGACTTTAAAATTTCAGAAATGAAAACAAAAAAAAATTACATTTCCATGATGCTGAAGAAGCCATGAGCTTTGAAGGAAACAAGTACCCAGTACCCAGAAGTGTGTGATATGATGGATTTGTAATCCTATGGCGGCCACGTATCAGTACAAGATGTACTATTATGCACGCTAATGGCATTTCATTGGCTTGTTGGCAACAATGGCCGCGGCCCCATCACAAACGCTCCGTGAAGCCCTAAACCCAAACTCCATCTTCTTCCTCAGTGAAACTCACCTCCCGCTTACTCGCTCTTAGCTTTTGTCGTTGTTTCCATCGTGCTGATTTTGTCGTCGTTTCCATCGCGTTGCTTTTGTCGTCGTTTCCATCCCACTTTTTCTCTCCTACTTGTTACTTCGGGCTTGTTTCTAGAGTCGTACGTTATTAGAAACATGAGCTCTTCCAGCAGAAAAGGGCGTTCGAAAAGCCTTGTCAATGGCAAAGCTGCCCTCGCTGAGATTTTTAGAAACAATGCTCCCTACACGCCCGAGGAAGTTCTGCTCCCTTGTGATCCATTATTCGGATCCTGGTCAGCCCCGTTTGATTTACAAGGACTTCCAGACGTGTTGCAGAAGAGGCTACCTGTGTTGGCACCGTGTTTGTTAGGGAGATACAAGGCAGTTTATGACGCGGATTTCTTCTATAGGGTGTATGGGTTGTGCAAAGAGGGAATCATGCCCAAAGAGGTGACCGAAGCCATGGTTCCAGTGCACGCGTACGAGCACATTTAGATGCCTGGGGAAGGTGCGAATAGGACGAGGTACTTGTTGGATAGGTGTAGAGACACAATGACAAGGGATCTGTACCTCAGGCTATATATTAGAGTCTATGGCGATGCACCCGATAACAAAGCCTTCAGCCAGACTTTTCTACGCGCGTGTGTGTTCTTCTACAAAGATGGTGTGAAGAAGAACAAGGTTAATTGGGCAACGGCTGCGGCTTAATTGACAGAGGAACGCCGAGCTCATGCGGGCCTCAATCCTTTGAAGTTGGGACCTCCAGCATTGAGGGAGCAATTGTTTGCCATACTCAAAGAAATCAGCGCTTACTTCCAAAGAGAAGGTGGAGTTCAGCCCGCTTCTGTTGCCAGCAATGGCAAGCGACAGAAGGCCGACATTCAGAAACATGGCGTTGGCAAGAGTGGCGGGTGAGATGTTGGGCCTCAAGTAGGGGGCGTTGGCAACAGTGGAGGGAACAAGCTGGACGAGTTGTTGGAGGCGGTGAACGAGAAGACTCGTCAAGTGAAAGAGCAAGCTCAGAGAATTCAGCGGTTGCGGGGTATCTTAAAAGAATTGGAAGGCCAAGTCTTCGACTTGGAAGCAGAAGATGAACGCCTCAACTCTGTGAAGGATTTCTTGCGCAAGAAGAGTAAAGAACTCGGAGTGGCCGGGAGTATGGAAGAGAAAGCAACGGTGGACAAGGAGCAGCGGCAGATTTCTAAAGACATCTCTGCCAACAACGAGAAGTTGGAGGAATGTTAAGATTTAGTTGCAGCAAAGGCAAAGACCCTTGCCAACGAGGAGTCCGCACAGATGTTGAGCGAGCAAGCACTCAACGAGCTTCAGAAGCAATGCAATGCTGAGAGAACATCCCAGTACTCCATGAAGCCGAAGAAGCCTGCTCAGGCACAGGCGTTGGAAACGGGTGTCTCGCCAATTCTTCAAGTGGATGCACCCTGCGCACAGTGCTCGCTCCTCTTTGTTTCCAACACCGCTGTATTGGAGTTGGATAGTATTGCTAGAAGCCAAACGTAGTGGTAGTGTGTAGGGGTAGAGAATAATGATGTGTGGGAGAGAGGGAGAGGCATGGGCTTATCCTAGTGTTAGAGGTGACCGGTTATCCCATATGGGTTGCCATGGGCACTCCTTGTGTAACACTACTTAAGGGTAGAGGCTTGTGAGTAAAATTCATCTTTTTCTACGCATTCCAAGTGTTTGTGTGTGCCTTGTGCAATCTTCTCTACCTTCAATAGGTTATGGGCCCACTCATGTGTGTTTCATGAGCATTAGATTGCATTGTGGCAACTTCTTGGAGTTCCTTGCGGATCGGGCGGAGTTGGAGCTTGCGCGTGTGTTGGTGATTCTTGGAGGAATGCATGGGCTGAAGTTCTTTATTGGAGCGCTCTTCTTGGTCTATCTCTTCCCTTGGATCTCTCTTTTCTTCCTTTCCAACTCTTCTTTGTGTTTGGATCATTGTTTGATTCAATTCGGGGCATTTGAGTAAATGCAAGTGATTTGTGAGGTGTGAGGACTCTTGTGAGGTGTCTATGATCTGATTTGAGTGATTGGCACTTGCTTTGAGGTGTTACATGCTTGTAGAGTGCTCAAAATTCGATTTTGAGCTAGTTTATGCATTTGGGAGCACAAAGGTGCGGTTTGGGGCAATTTCAATGCAATTGAGGTTGAGAGGACCTTGTTGAGGTTTATGAGCATTGTGTGAGTGCCATATAGTGACACAAAGGTGTCTAGTACGTGCATTGAGCGATTGGGGACACTACGGTGTTGTTTTGAGGCAATCGGAGTTGTGAGAGCTCATTTGTGAGATTTGAAGATTTTTAGTGCATTGTCTTGCATTTGTGTATGAGGTAGCTCATATTTGAGTGGTGCAAGGTGAGTGTGGAGCACATAGGTGCTGATCTAGTATTTGGTGTTATTATTGAGTCATTGGGTGCACAAAGGTGCAATATTAGTGCAAAAATTTTAAAAAAATACAAGTTTTGTGTTTTAGTTTGAGGGTTGATTTGTGTGGGGAGGCATCATGCCATCTTATGAGAAGGAGAGTGCAAACAACACTAAAGCAAGTGATGATGAATATGCATTCGCTACTCCATGCGTGTTGAGTGATGGCATTGAGGGCAACCAAGGCATTGAGGGTAGTGATGGCATTGAATGGGGCGGTGGCATTAACGAGAGTGATGGCCTTGATGAATATGCAAACATGACTAGTCACGCCTCGTGCAATGGTAGCATGAGTGATTGGATTGTAGATTCCGGGGCTACAAGCCACATGGCATATGATAAAGATTGTTTCCATTCCTACTATGTCATTAGTCCAAAGAGAGTGAATTTGGGAGATGATACGGTGCTTGAAGCCGTAGGCAAAGGCCAAATCGTTGTAGACACCGAGGTGAAGGGTCGTGTGAAGACAATCAGCATCAAAGATGTCCTCCACGTTCCCAAACTAAAAGTTAATCTTTTGTCGGTGAGGCATTTAGTTGCAAAGCACTTGAGGGTTGAGTTTAGCGATAAGGGGAGCTATGTGTTGTCTCCAAGTCGTTCCGAGATGGCCATCATTGAAGAATTCGAGGGTTTGTACCACATTAAGTTTTCAAAGGTGCATACGAGTGAAGCGGTGGCGTTGGCGCATTCGAGCATCAAAGATGACAAGTTGGGGTTGTGGCATCGACGACTCGGCCATTTGAACGTCAAGAGTGTCAACACATTGCGCGGTATGGTTAGCGGCATGGATCTTCAACAAATGCAAGTGGATTCTTCGTCGTTCAAGTGTGAGGGTTGCATTGAAGGCAAACAACAACGATTACCATTTCCGAGTGAAGCGGCCACACGAGCCACCAAGCCTTTGGAGATGGTGCATTCGGATGTGTGCGGCCCTATGAAGACCACGTCGATCGGAGGTTGCAAATATTTTGTGACCTTCATTGATGATCTTTCAAGGAAGATTTTGCTCTATCCAATCAAGGCCAAGAACGAGACCTTTGACAAGTTTAAAGAGTTCAAGGCATTGGCGGAGAAGCAATCCGAGATGAAGATCAAGGTGTTTCGATCCGACAATGGCGGCGAGTACATATCCAACAAGTTTGACGAGTTTTTGAAGAAGGAAGGCATTGCAAGGCAAACTTCCACGCCGTATACGCCTCAACAAAATGGAGTTGCGGAGCGCGCAAATCAAACCATTGTGGAGATGGCAAGGAGCATTTTGCACGCTCAAAACCTCAAGTTGGACCTTTGGGCGGAAGCGGTGGTAAGTGCGGTCTATACTCGCAATCGATGTCCAACAAACGCGGTTGCAAACATGACACCCGAGCAAGCGTGGAGTGGGAGGCAACCATGTGTTGCACATATGCGCATCTTTGGATGCATTGCATATGCAAAGGTACCGGACGAACGTAGGACTAAACTTGATGCCAAGGCCGAGAAGTGTGTATTTCTTGGATATTGTGAAGGTACCAAGGCGTATCGCCTCATGTCGGTGGAAACCAAGAAGATCATTCGATCACGAGATGTGACGTTTTGGGAAGACTCGAAGGTGGAGGCCCATGTGGAGGTTGGTCCAAGTGGGAGATGTGGAGACGTGTTGGTGGTGGACACACCTTCCAAGGCCCCCTCTATTGATGGAAGTGATGATGAAGGTGAGGAAGATGGCGAGCCCGAAGTTGTTGAAGAGCCATCCACCTCAAAGATCAACAATGATGCAAAGGAGGCGCTACAAGTGCAACCGGAGCAAGCTACTTCAAGTGAACGGCGATATCCCGATCGAGTGCGCAAACCACCTGGAGAGTGGTGGAAGAATCACATCTTCCAACGAAGCCAAGACGAGCATGCGAATGTGGCAATATCGGATGATCCATTGACGATTCGTGAAGCTATGCAAGGTGAGGATGCGGTCAAGTGGGAGAAAGCGATGCAAGAAGAGTACGACTCTCTTATTGCCAATGGTACGTGGCAACTAACTCCAACTCCCAAGGATCGCAAACCAATCGGTTGCAAGTGGGTATTTCGAGCCAAGAGAGATGCTTCGGGTGATGTGGTGCGTCACAAGGCAAGGTTAGTGGCAAAGGGGTTTGCACAAGTTCAAGGGTGGACTTTCACGAAACGTTTGCTCCCGTGGCAAAGTTTACCACCATTCGATGCGTTCTTTCGATCGGCGCGGCGATGGACTTGGAAATCCATCAAATGGATGTCAAAACGGCGTTTTTGAATGGCGATTTAGAGGAGGACATCTACATGGTACAACCCGAAGGATTTGTGCAACAAGGTAATGAGCACCTTGTTTGTAAGTTGCAAAAATCATTGTATGGGTTGAAACAATCTCCAAGGGCATGGTACCCAAAAGATTGACACTTTTCTTGTATACCACGGGTTTACTAGGAGCATTGCGGATCATAGTTTGTACTTCATGCAAGAGGGTCAACATGTCGTGATTGTGATCATATATGTTGATGATTTGATCATTCTTGCAAGTCACATGGGTTTGATGAAGGCATTAAAGGCCATGCTAGCAAAAGAGTACGAGATGAGTGATCTTGGAGAGTTGCATTTTTGCCTTGGTGTTGAGTTTGTGAGAGATAGGGCAACACGCACTATCACTATGAGTCAAGGCAAGTATGTGATGGACGTGCTCAAGAGATTCGGGATGGAGGATTGCAAGCCCGTTGCAACGCCATTGGATCCAAATTCCAAACTACTCAAGCTTTCGGAGGAGGAATACGACGCGGAGGCAAAATCCATGGCCGAGGTGCCATACAAGCAAGCGGTGGGGTCCTTGATGTACGCCATGATTGCAACACGGCCCGACCTTGCATATCCAATTAGCGTGGTGAGTCAACATATGGCAAAACCGGGCTCCACACATTGGATGGCAGTCAAGAGGATCATGCGGTATTTGAAAGGCACATACGATGTCAAATTGTGTCTCGGCGGTGGAGACATTATATTGAGCGGCTATTGCGATGCGGACTATGCGGGAGATACAAGTGATCGAAAATCAACAACGGGCTACATGTTCAAGGTTGGATCGGGAGCGGTATCGTGGAATAGCAAGCGGCAACAAACGACGGCGACATCCACGGTGGAGGCGGAGTACATGGCTACAAGTCACGCAACGAAGGAGGCCATTTGGTTGCGGCAACTAATGGCGGATGTAGGGTGTGCGCAAGGAGAGGCTACAACCATCAAGAGCGACAACCAAGGTAGTATCTCTCTTGCAAAGAACCCCACACATCATTCACGAACGAAGCACATTGATGTACAATACCACTTCATTCAAGAGAAGTTGGAGAATGGTATTATACGGTTAGATTATTGTCCAACGGAACACATGGTAGCGGATGTTTTAACAAAGGGTCTCTCTAGAGACCGACATCAACGGTTAGTAAGTGCATTTGGACTTGGACGCTTTGGCTCTACGCAAAGTGGGAGTATTGGAGTTGGATAGTATTGCTAGAAGCCAAACGTAGTGGTAGTGTGTAGGGGTAGAGAATAATGATGTGTGGGAGAGAGGGAGAGGCATGGGCTTATCCTAGTGTTAGAGGTGACCGGTTATCCCATATGGGTTGCCATGGGCACTCCTTGTGTAACACTACTTAAGGGTAGAGGCTTGTGAGTAAAATTCATCTTTTTTCTACGCATTCCAAGTGTTTGTGTGTGCCTTGTGCAATCTTCTCTACTTTCAATACGCTGTGCCCTTTTCATGTGGTTGCTTGTTTCACCCTTGTTGTTTGTGGTCAGAAATTCTTTCAAGGAGTCGTGTGTGTCCACGGTGCAAGGAAGTAGCTGACTCTCAGTGGCTGGAAGCATGCGGCTTTGACGTGTTGGAAACAAAGAAACCGGCCGAGGTCTGTGAATGTAGTGAGGTGCCAGCGGCACAGAATTCTGCCTTCACAGTGCGGAAGAGGCAAGCGTCTCTGATGCCTGAGAGTGAAATTCTTTCGAAGATGGCAAAGATGTCATTGGGTCCATCACCCATAGTTGGTAAGGCCCAGCATAAAGTGCTATCTGACATAGCTCCATTAGATTACCTTTGACCAATGCCTTGTTTCATGAACTGGCCTCGAGGATCTCCTTACACAGAATCGGTTGCTGCAGCTGTGCAATTTTTAGCTAATCACACTAAGTAGTGCATGCACAGCAATTCTAGTCTAAGCACATGTTTGTTGGCATCTATATGAATTCTGAGATGAAGATTGCCAGTTTCGAGCTTTGTGATTGTAGTTCTTCTTGTTGGAATTGTGTTGTGTGGTTACAAAGTTGCTTATGCGTGATTTGCTCTGTTTGAAACAAACAATGAAGCAGTAGCTGCCAGACGGGGGAGAAGAAGCCCAAAAGAAGCCTGGACGTGCCGAAGAAGCGCGAAGAGGAGAAGAATGACAATCCTATGACGCTCACATTGGTGTCTGTTGACACAAGAACGGTGTCGTGTAGAGAGGAGCGCGCTTAGGGAACACTCGGGGTGTCTGGCTGCAAGTTGTTGAGTGGTAAACAATAACTTGTCGAAAACTCGAATCTTCACTTGATCTTCTCTTCA
>CAXARX010000752.1:0-44663 GCA_963971425.1 Bryoerythrophyllum caledonicum | reverse complement strand
CGGAAGAATCACCATTTTACTTTGGGCGCAATGAGACAATCAGAGAAAGGCAACAAAAGCTAGAAAAGCAATACAAGATAGAAAGAGAGGGACTATCTAAAAAGCTATGGGAGCAGGGAGTAATGACTAGATGCATATGCGGATTGTTATGTACCAAAAAGTGTATTAGATGTAAGAAACCTTACTGCTCAAAGCAATGTCAAGTAGATGACTGGATTGCACATAAGTTAGAGTGTAATAAACAGAATTAGAGAATGAATAGTTGTATGTTTGTATTATCAAAGGACGGGCGGCTGCACAACGGCTTTGGAAAAGTTTGGCCGAAAAGGGGCACAAAATACCAGAGGTTACTTACTATTTTCGTTTCTGAGTTAGCGATGGATTATCAATCTATGATATACAGAACCTACGACACCACATTCACATTCTATTTTTGAATAGGGAGGATGAGAAAATTTAGTTGACTTTTTGAGTGGCTGATTGACTATTTGTATTAGGGACGTGTGGTAGACGCCCGTCTATGGTTCGGTAGCCAGGAAAAGGGCAAAAAATACCAGAGGTTACTTACTAATTAGTAATAAACCTAGTCCTCTGGTGTAGGAGGTTACTTACTATTATTTTTCTCGGAAATCGATTTATATAATAAACGTGTCAATATTTAGGTGGACGAATATTGACAAAATAGAAAGAAAACGTCCTCATTTATATTTTAGACCTGTCAATCCATTTAGAAGTATCTTTGTAATCCTAAAATGAGTTTATTGGTACCTGTGACTAACAATGGGGCGATTACTATTGCTGATAAAGAGGTAGAAGACTTCCAAACTTGGTTAGATCAACCCAAAGAGGAATTCTTAGAGATCATAAAGACTTCTTTTCAAGCCAAGGCAAAGAAGGGTCTAAAGATAGGTGGTATGATTATCTCTATCAATCCAAAGATTCAAGAGACTTCTGGTAAAACAGCCAAAGGAGCTGCTTGGAAATTTGAAACTCAATCCTTTGAGATACTGTTAGCTGATATTAGAACTACAGACTTACCCGATGAAGATTATGTCGAAGAAGGAACTGGAGTCATGATGGCAATTGAGCCTATCAGAGCACTCAAAGACAATGTCATCAAGCTTGATGATAAGCAGTGTAAGGAGTGTTCAGATAAGTCCGCAGCCAGAAAACCAGGAGACGAGACTATCTATGAGAACGCAAAGGTCGAAGAGATCAGGAGACAACAAGTTGCTGTACTAGAGCGAATCCCAAAGATAAATGAGCTACCTGAATCTGTCCTTCTAAGAGGAAAAGTTCATATCTGGTGTAAGACCAACAGACCAGCCACATTAGCTAACTGCCAAGTGGGACAGTTTGTCATGATAGATGGTCTTCAAGCTACCTTAGTCCCTGCTCACTTTAAGAATCAAGATTTCAAAGGAGCAAAGATCTATTATAGTTGTGATAACGTATTACCTAAGCCAGCTTTACTTTCAAACTTTTGTTCTGCAGCAGAGGTTATGGGTAACACATGGGTCGACGAAAGAGAGATAAGATCCATTAGAAAGCTCAATCCTGAGAAGGATATTGATTACGGGCAAGAACCTTATCGAGTTGCTTCGTGGAGAAACAATGGAAATCCTATGGAGACAAGAAAGATCGGTCTTCAGAAAGGAATGTCTAGTTACATTAAATTAGAGCTATCTGGAAGTGAAAAGGACTTTAAGGCTCAATATGGAGATCAAGAAGCTAAAGCTCAGATTAAGTGTTCCGGAAAGGGTCGCCAGAGTTATCAAGAAGAAGATGAGCTTATTATCAACAAATACGTATTCCTTGCTCAAGCTTATGGATCTGCCTTAGTTCCTTTTGGATGTACTACTGTTGATATGTGGGGTGATCTTGCGGAATCGTTTCTTACTTATGGAGACGCTACATGTTTCTATGCCATAGATAAAGATGCTACTGCTAACACTGCATCTAATCTTAATTCTGGAATACCTGGAGAAGATTTTGGTTTTTGCATGAAAATGCTTACTATACTTCCTCATGTAAAGAATACTTGGAGTTCTTTAGGAATACCCATCACTAAAGAGCGCGCATGGCAATTGAGCGGAAGGTCAACAGTCATCCCTGATCAAATATCACCAAATGTAGCTTTACCTCCAGTCGTTTTGGTATCTAGTAATGTACCTTCTTGCAAATGTCCACTACAAGATATGACTATCCCTCTCTCTCGAAATGGAGTTCAATTTAGAGTTCTCACAAATGCGAGTCTATCTCCTAATCATGTCAAGAACATTCAACAACTTACACCAAAAGAAGGAGATGCTGTCATTAACTTTTTGACAAGAGTTCAAAGGAGTAAGCAACCAAAGGATTTCGGTTTTCCTGAAGGAGGAGCAATGTCCACTCTTCTTGAATCTTTGACATTTAAGAACAACACATTCCGCTTTTATTTGTACGCTTTAGCTCCTGAGAATTCAACCGAAAGAGCTATTGAAGCTATGAAGGAATTCAATCGAGGAAGACTCGACAGAATGGCAACTAAGAACGAAGATGAAGATAGAACTGATTTACAACACGATCTTCTTGCAATCGAGAATGGAAAACGAGAGAATAGGCCACTTATCGGAAAGAAACAACTTACTCTAGCTAATCATGCTCACGGAACAAACGGAAACGCTCCACTGGATAAATCTAGTCCAAAGAAGAGTGCTGCGAACGAAGCCAAGAGTGACACAGAAGACCCTACAGATACGGCTACTGAGGAAGAGTTACAAATGGCTGCTGCGGCTGCTGCAGCAGAAGAACAATTTAAGAAGAGGAAAGCTGATAAAGCTGAGATTCCTTCACGAAAGAAGCAAGACTCCATACCTGATCTTGATGGTGGCGACGATGATGACGACGAACCATTCCCTTCTATGACATCTAAGAAGCAAAAGACTCAATCTGAAGACCAGTCAGAACCAAAGGACAAGGAAAAGAAGAAAAGAAGGAAGGAAAAGTTTGCTGAAAAGACAAAGTAGGCATAAGAACCAGTATGAGAAACTAATACAATAAAGATAGTTGTAACGAATATGTGTTTTTATTTAACTCAAGAGTTGATGGTGATATGCATTGGTAGAAAGGAACTAAAATAACGATTTACAATATACAAGCGCGTAAATAACAAACTAAGTATCATTAAAGAGTATATAAATTCGAATAGGATGAGCCGAACTGATGTGTATGTGCCTGTCAATCCAAAGAGTGAATTTTGTGCGTCGATCCTGAATGCAAGAGTAGACAAGATTATAGTCGAAAAGAATTTCAAGGAGAGTTTTGATATGCGTTCCAGAGGGTTTGTGAAGGAAGATGGATGGTCGTGCATCATAGAGGTCAGGAAGAATCATCCAGATTTTGTAACGAAAATACGTCCTATCAAAGAAACATTTGAAAGGGGACTTGATCACTTTTGTATGCTACAAAGAATGATTGGAGGAGATAACGCCTATTATACTTACTCATTAACCACATCTAATGATATTGAACAAAAGCTAATTTCAGAGATACTCTCTTCTAGATACCAACGGCTCAAGTATGATGCTAATCTTTCCTTTAAACAAAGTCCAATATGCTTCAGCATAGCGATGATATCTCTCGTTCTACTACTCGCTTTGATTATTGGAATCTATATTGAATATAGGAATCATATCAACCCTCTTGCCATATTGGAGAATCAAATATCAAATAGTGCCTCTAGAGTCGTGAAAGTCAGCCAGAAATGGAAGGAAGGATAATTACTTGAGCGTTTAGAAACTATTTGCGCTTGTTATTTGTGAATAAACCATACTTCAAAGTACCAATTGTAAAAACATGAGCTCTCCCTTTTGCGAAACAGATGAAGCTGCAGTCTCTATTTCCGGAACCGACAGAAAGATTGACGTTATGTATAACGCCATTAAAACATCCACTCAGCTAACTGACTCCCAGAAGAAGAAGGAGAAGGAGAGAGCTGACAAGTACCTTCACAAGCTCAATAAGGTTATGAAGAGAACTGGATATACCCCTAAGAATGAGATCAAGGGTAATCCCTTGGCTATTGCTCCTCCAAGAGAAGTCTCCTACCGTGACGAGATTAGAGCTTATGTAAAAACAGATAGGACCGTTAGAGATGGTCGTATGTCTCGGGAAGATACAGATAATTACAGAGATGCTGTGAGAATCGCTACTGGAGGAAGATATGGATACATTCAACATAGAGCTGCTGCAAAGCCTACTCGTCCAATGAGAATCGGCAGGGATGGATTCATTCAAAACAACCAAACACTCTTGGCATAAACCGAGTTGTATAAGATGTAATAAAAACGTGTAAATGCAAACGTAATTTCTCTCTGATCGTATTTATTCAAACATTAATGTAAGCTTTGTTCTTGTCTAACTTTTGCTTCATATCCCTCTTCGTTAACTAACATTTCTAAATGCATTTCTTTTAGGTTTGTTTCGTCGATAGAGAATAGAGTATTGACTAGCGCATCGAAGAATTCTTTGGGTATCATTCCATCGCCTTTGTGTTCTTCTAATACTGAAATAATATACACTCTTAGAGCTCCCGCTTGCGCTATCTTTCCAGAGAGAAAGAATTCACATTCTGCTTTTTTGAACCATTGGGCAATCTCAACAAAGTGCTTGGTGTTATTTCCGGATAGAATGCTTACAATATCTCCAATTTGATAATATATCTCGTGGGTAAGCTTGTCATTCTTTACATAATGGGATATCGCACAAAGGCGTAAGATCTTTCCTTCCAAGTGTATATTCATTTCTCTGAAGTAAACATAGGTAACCTTGGTTCCTTTGATCGTCTCTTCTGTCTTCCTATTGATAGATGATTCGGATGGCTCACTTTTGGAAGTTTTAGGGGTACATGTAGATTTGTGGCTTTTCTTCCAATGAGATAGTTGGCACTCTTTCGAGTGGTAAAGAACCAATGTACATCTAGAGCAACGTCGTAATTCTTTTCTTAGAAAAAGATTGTCACATCCGTTGCATTGGGACTTTTTAGTGTCCCATCTTTCTTTATCGCTATCCATGTTATGTATCTTGGCTCCTTCGGTTCTCTTTACTTCCTCTGGGTTTCCATATACTTTGTGTTGTATCACGATCGACCACTGTCTCTTATCGGGGTGAAGGTTCTTCTTAAACTCCAATACGTTCTCCTTAAAACTC
This sequence comes from Bryoerythrophyllum caledonicum, assembly GCA_963971425.1. Taxonomy (NCBI): domain Eukaryota; kingdom Viridiplantae; phylum Streptophyta; class Bryopsida; order Pottiales; family Pottiaceae; genus Bryoerythrophyllum; species Bryoerythrophyllum caledonicum. The sequence continues at coordinate 39,473 of CAXARX010000752.1, read as the reverse complement.
TTCTTTTTATCTAGTTTTATATATCTTGTGTGATTTATACCCACTTTGTGAGTCAATGCTTTTTTCTGGCCTTCGTTCTTTGCTTTCCTTTTCCTCTTGTTGATAAAAGTATCGTAGCAATGAGTACAACAATAAGTAAGGCCCATTGCTGCAGCACGAGAACCGGCTGGTTCTTCTAACACATAACATCCATTTCTTGAGGGCCTTTCATAACAAATATCGCACACGGGATTATCTGGGTCTTTAAAAGAGGGATGGAGCATTCCCAACGCTTGTTGAAGTATTTCTTCTGGATGAGTCTGCTCATTATCAGAGATCATTTGGAGTAGTTCACTAAATTCCTTATCCATTTGGTTTTATCGGCGTTGGTGTTGATTAGACAAAAAGACAAAAGTGACAGTTTTACGTAAAATACATTTCGGGAATTCTCGAATCAAAATTAACGACGCTAATCTAAATTGTAATCAGTCTAAATAGTCTGAGAAGGAAGATGTTTCTGTATAAAGATAAAACAGAGCTATCTTCCCTCTTAAACAAATATTTATCCTCGCTGCAGAGACTTCTGTAATCGCATACAAAAAAGTCTCTCTATCGAGAAAAATGACTAACAAAACTCCTAGTTATACTGTTTTATTTGAAGTCGATGCTGATAAACCATTTGCGATGGTTTATGCGATTTGTAAAACCAAAAATGAAGCGGTATTGTTAGATCTACTTTTATACGCTGAATTAGAGGCTTTGAATGAATGCCAAGGCAGCAATTACACAAGTGGATACTACCGTTGTATGAAAAGTGCTAAGGCTCTTAAAAGATACGAAAGAATGGAATTTGAAACATACGCTAAATTCAAATTCTACGACGGAATGAAAGAGTATAATGATACACCGAAAGAGGGATTTATCAAGCAATTCATACTAGAGTTTAAAGAAACATTAATGGAACATGTGGGCATTAAAGATTATCTAACAACGGTATTCGGAAGAGAGGACTTATCAAATCTAAATGAGACTGATCTGGACATCGTTGTCAATATGCTTATAGAATCTAATTCTGCAGTATGTAAACGAATAGAAGAAGAAGGTGGATTATAAAGTGTATTAATCATGTGCGTCTGTTTATATGTTAGTATTTTAAGATACATCCTCCATCTCATCTTGAGTCTGCATTGAGTACTTCTTATTGAGAAAATCCAGGCCATCCGCGATGTATATAATATGTTGATAATACAAGCCTTTATTTTTTTGTGTGACTTGTATGCTTTCTGCAAAAACTATGTGAAAAAGGCGATGCCTTGCACAAAACTTTGATATCTCGTTATTCGTCAAATTCTGGATTAAACAAACATCATGTTCGTAGTAATTCATTCCTATGCGCGTCAATAAGTGTGGGTTTATCTTGATTATCTCTTCAGCGATGGTGTGTTCATAATATACTTCTTCAATAATCTCACTCGGTGCGTATTGCATCTTCAATACTATCTTGTTAATCCCTTCTTCGAGTGACCCGTTTGATGTCGATTGCGCATTCATGACTACTTATGAATTAACAAGGTTTACGGGATTAATTTAGTGTATTTTCGTGCACAATGGGCTCATTGAAGCACCACAGTTCGTATTCGGGGTCGTGTCTTCCTCCAGGGAGATAATCCAACTTGTTTCTTTCAACTAGGATTTCAAGTTGAGCTCGGAGTCTATGTTCTGTACAATTAACACCTTCGCGTATATCTTTAAAACAGAGCCATCTTCCATCTTCTTTAAGAAACTTTAATATAAGCTCGTCTACTTCTCCATTTGCTTGTTCGTACTTCGATATTGACAAGTTATCGACGGCTCGCAATAAATCAGTGCCCTCGTTAGGTAGAACCCTTTTGTATGTAATAAGCGAGTGTTCTGAAGTGGCAAATTCACGTTGCATTTCTTTTACAAAGTATGCTACTTCTTCCGAATAATCATCATATGTTTTTTTTTCGTTTGGAATTGGCTCCTTCTTTGCGAGGTTTCTTATCCCTACGGTGTTCTCTGGTGTCTCCATTCGTAATTAGAACTGAATTGTATTTCAAGAACTTCCCGAAAATAATAAGCCGAAAATTACAACGACAAAACTGTTTGATCCACCAACGATGTCTGAATACTCTTTTAAATCAGAACTCGTCGAAGCCGATGTTTATGGAAGGGTGTCTATACAATCCCTTAGAGAAGAAACATACGGGTTCAATCCGCCCAATAAAAACCAAGTTCCCTCTGAAAAGAAGAAGAAAGGATTCAATTCAGAGGATACCGAAGTCATAGAAGAGGATAAAAAACCTCCATCTAAAATATTCACCGATAGCGACTTAGAAAGAGCTTCTAGACTATTGGCCATCGATAAATCAAATTGGATGGCCACTTCTTATCAAACAAAATACTCAGATCGTATGAAATGTCTAGAACAAGTGCAATTTCAGATGAATAAGCTTTCTTGCCATCCCGCGTTCAAAAGCGAAGACCAATTCCATTTTGGTAGAGGTTCTCTTATGGCTAGAGTTGTTTATATCAGTCTATCGCCAACTTACTTTGACGTTAAGGATGGCTACTCTTTTTCTGGCGAATCAAACTCTTTTTTAGAATCTAAATCGATAGAAGTCTTTGGGGAGGGAAATTCTTACTTTATGTACATATTCCCCTACAAAATAGACAAGGATAAGCGAGTTACACAAGAAGAGAAGAAAATATTCTACCCTTACACAAGAAGAATACTAGATATCATTAGACCAAAGATTATAGTATCTGTGGGAGAGAAACCTTTTGGGTCTTTATGGAATCAACTTGATTACGATGATTTCCTTAAACGAGGAACAAGAACATACAAGAACTTTTCAGAAGCTCAATTAGATGTAAAAGTCCCCACTCGTATCAATACTGGTTCAAATGAATCTATCCTATTGGCATGTCCACATCCATTACCATTGTGTACTTCATGGAATGACACATATGCTGATCTCTCTGCAAATAACGGTGCTATTAGAGATCAAGAAGATCATATAGAAGACGAAACGATGTCGATTAGTGGAATCCTTCCAGTTAATAGGACTGCAACATACTTTAACGAGAAGACCCATGAGATCCTTCTAAACAAGAACGCAAGCTATAAGAAATGGATTGCATTATTTGACAAAATGGACAAGATACTTAGTAAATACAAGATTGGAAAGGAATTATTAAAAATAATAGAGAAGGATGACGATGGAAATGTACCTAGTACTTTAGATGCATCAGACGTCCTTAACAAGTCTCAAATCCTTATACACTCAAAAGAAGAAAGGATTAAAAAGAAAAAAGAAGCCGCAGAAGCAAACATACTTCGAGTTAATGGAGATCATCCTACTCTCGCAACTATGAAAAAGGATCTTAGTAAAGCAGAAAAAATGCTTCAGACGAACAGAAAGAGAGTAGCAAAGGCGTGTATTAATGGCAGCAAAAAAGTAAAGAAGATTGATGGTATGTTCAAGAAAGTACAAAAGAATTCAGAGGAATACGAAGCTATGAAATCGCGTGAGATATTCAAAGAGGAGGCCATAAAATCCGTTCCCAAATCTGACGAAGACGAGCTACTTTCCTTCATAAAAACGATACCTAGATCTCACAAGAAGAAAGCCGTGCCTCACACAAGCAATACAAAGAAAAAACTACTCTAAAACTAAGGGTACCTTCACTATTCCCAATGTCGAAGATGATCGGATTATATCATTCAATCAGATAACGCAATTGTAAATAAACAGTAGATATATATGTTTTTTATTACCGCGTTAGTGGCACAGATGAGGGTATTATTGATATAGTTTGGCACGCCGTGTCTAAAAGCCCTACACGGCATTTGTATAACCCCACACAATGTATACAAAGATACATATAATCAGATGTGATTTTCCCTTATGTACTGATCATATCTGCATCAATTATGTGTTATCTGCGTTTATACTATATAAAAACCGGTCATTTTGTGTGATATAATCGATAGCCTGAAACGCCAGAAGATCTTCAAATAAAGGAGTATCCTCGTGTGTAGGGGATATTGCAAACTGTTCAAGATCAAAGCCAAATTCAAAATTCGGAGTGGATACATCATATGGAGGTGTAGAAACAGTCTCTTCTTGCATAGTTTGATTTTCTCTTTCGATTTTGATATACTTTCTACGTTTTCTGTCTTGTGATGCCTTTCCAGGTAAGTATTCTTCTACTTTGTTTGGATCGATCTCTTCTATCTTTTTTTCTATGATCTCGCTCTTTTGATCATTACTAGTTCCTTCTTCGTCCTCCCCAGATAAAGATTCTTCTTCCTTTACCTTTCTCTTTCTATTAGACTTTTTGGGTAGGTTTAAATCATTTGCGTTCATCTGTTCTATCCATACTTTACTTGAATCTTGTGAGTTGTTATTCTTTCCGGTGTACCCTAATTGTTTAGGGTCTATAGCATCGATATAATCAGCTATGCAAGTGTGCTTTCCGTTTGGTATAAAAAAATAGAATATGATAGGTCTAACAAGGAGGTAAGCATTCTGTAGTTGTTCTTCCGTCTTTGCTCCTGTCCATACAAGATTACCCGTCTCAAATAGTAATAAAGTGATAGGATGAATCGATATGAATCGAATAATTGCGCCCGGGAATGACTTCTTCTGATATAACGCGGTATTTGGAAGCATCTCCTTTACTTTTCTCATATTGAACTTTCCATATACACTTAGATGTATTACACCCACCATATTCATGATACCCAGCTGAGTCAGGCGTAATTCTGGATATCCATTCGATTTTAATAGTCCTTCTAGGTGACGGATGTATAATCTTGATTGTTCCTTCGTTTTTGCTCCTGTGCATATCATAGTACCACTAGAAAAGAGTAAAACTGCCAATTTTGGATCTTTACATCTCATAATGATGGCGGGGAACTTCCTTCTGTTAAACTGAGGATATAACTTGTACAAGGACATGACCACCTTGAAAAGGTTGATACTACTATTGAATTTACATGCGTAAACGATATTCTCTTGTTTTGGAGACGAAGGACTATTTCGTTCTATTTGACGGATTGCCAACTCGATTTCTTCTTTAGTTTCATTAAAATCGTCTCCCTCTATGGTTTCTACTTCAAAGTCTTCCAATTTATTAGGACGAAACTCAAAATTGGCATCATGCATGTTTATATAATCTTCCTCCATTTGAGTTCTGAATAGCAAACAAATAAGTCAAAAAATAACTCTATAATATAGTAGACTTCTTTATTTAAGCTATAGTGGATCCTCGGGGCGACATGGGCTTATGAGGACGCCAATCCATTTTCAGGATGTTCGGTTAATTGTAATCTATTATAGCTTGCAAAGCGAGCTTTAACATCTGGGCTGCCATGACAGAGAATACGAGAGACAAGAGCAGGGATTCTTTTGTTGAATTGATATGATGTAATTTTCTCAACGTGTCTGATACCATTCGGATATACACATGGGTATACGATACTAGATTGATTTTCCGATGGGATTTGTGGTTTCAGAGGTTCTATCTCCATAAGAGTAAAAGATATGAAAGAAACGAGAAAGGTAACCTGGTAATATAAGAGATGTATTTATTTAGTCTTTTAGTGAGCATCTCGGTCGTACTCCATCGTAATTTCCAAGTGCCTTGGGTGATTTGAATGTTCTCCACCTCGAATCGCTCTATTTGCAAAGTTGAATGGATAAGCGGGCCTCCAGTGGTTAGGTACGTTGGGTGTAGTAGCAGCGAGATGCATTCCACAAGCTAGTTGGTAATCTTGCGATCTGGCAGCTTTGATGATCGCTTCTGTTTTCTCTACTCCAGCTTCCTCTAATAAAGATCTAATCGTATTTGAATCACTCAAACGGAAAGGACATCCAAATTGCATAGGATCTCCCTTGGGTTCTGCTTCGTTGATAAGAGTCTTACAGCTATTTGATTTAGCTTCCTTCCTTTCGAATATGTTTTCTATCTCTTTTTTTAATCCTCTTTGAGACTGTCTACTTTCTGGGGATGGCTTATGGTATTTCATAACGAATTCTGCTCCAGTAGAGTTTGCGTAGCCTAAAGCAAAGAAGGTAGCGGCTATTAGGTTTCTTTCTCGGTATACGATGTGAGTTGTCGTTTTAAGCTTCTTTACAAGCTGGGATATACACAATGGGAGTAAGTGTTGGTTCGATAGGTCTTCTATATCTGGTAGATTCTTGTTATTTGGGTTCTTGAACGTATCATTGAGTTTCCTTGGTAAGTATTGGATATAGAGAGTAGTTAATTCGTCATAGAACTCTCTGATGGGCGATATAATATCTTTTTCTTCTCTGCCAGTTATCTTCCATGTATTCCCATCGGCGTAAGATCCAGAGACCATATTCTCCCATATCTTCTTCTGTTTCTCTGCGTTACCAATCATAAGGCTATCTCTCAGTATATATTCTTGAATAGAAGGCAATATGTTGGTCTGGAAGTGTTTGTATGATACGTATAGCTTTCCTTCAACGCAGTTAGCTTCTGTGTCCGAGAATAAGTGTAATACATCCAATATATTGCAAGAGAACCAGTATTTGGGTAAAGGGTCACTTGGAAACTGCCTTAAGAAGCACGCTTCGTTAGCCATCAGTAACACAGGCTCAATAGACAGCTCAACGGTAAAGTAACTAAGGTTTAAACGAGGCGTTGTATCAGGGGTTCCGGTGTCGCCTCTTACGTCCAATCCATTCTTGGCGACGAACCGTATTACATCTTCTTCTGTGGGATAGAATAATAAAAGGCTTCTTGCGAAGAATGTCTTCTCTGCTTGTATAATGTTTTCTCTTTCTCGCTTTGGCTTTCTGATGTAATCAAATCGTACTAAAGTCTCCAGAGTTAGCCAATTACATGATTCGAACGTCCTTATTGAATCTCTATTGATGTATTCCTTCATATCCTCCCATATATCATACGCTTCTTGTGCTTCTTGTCCAAACATATTAGGTATCAATCCATCTATAGCTCTGTTCGAGTATTCGTGTTTAAAGGTCGTGTTGTTACTCGCTCTTGGTTTTTCGAGGATCTTTGCAATGATAGAGAGTCTAAGAAAGCAAAGTTTAGCCATCTTTGCCCATGAGAGTTCGGTAAATTCGGAACATTCCACCTTCCTTGCGAATAACAACGAGCACGGTTGTGCTTGGTTCCCTTCAGTACTAATAGATAGAGTATCGCTGTTCAACGAAGAAGGAAGAGCAGGTTTGTATCTCTTATTAAAGGCTATTGCTTTGTGTACTATGGCTCTCTTCTTGGACTCTGCGATCATATCCTCCTTGATTCTCTCGTCGTTGTACAACATTGGGCTGAGATCCGGTTTCTCGATAGCGTAAAAGTAATGTTGATTTAAACTACGCTCTTCTAATACTCTCTTTGTGCAACCACCAACAAACTTGGCAGAAGATTCACCCAAATTGGCATAGATGATATAAAGGTAGTCGCATCTTTGATTCGATGTAAATTTCGTTATCAAATCCATTCCAATACGTATATATTCATCCCTTTGTGATGTAGGCTCTGGTAAAGTGACCACGTAGACAGATTCAAAGATATCTGGATAACGTTGCTTTAACTCTTCGTTCTTCTTTTCGGAATCTATCTTTGCCTTCCATAACACCTTTCCTAACGATTGCTTTAAGATGCTCTTCTTATTCTCTTCCAAGTCTCGATAGAACTCTTTCGTAAAGGTAATCTTATCTACCACGGTTTGCTGCATCGTTAGGCGCGAGTATTACGTTAGCTAATCAAGTAAATAGAGCGCGTAAACATTCCTCGAAAAACGTATACTAAATTTACTTTGGGAAAAATTACGTGTAGATAACAAGAACAATTCACCCTCCGTTTTCATCGAGTTTGACAATGGAGACCCCTATAATCAATAGTAAACGAAAGATAGACCAAGTACAAACCACCGAACAGACTGTTAGGTTAGAAGCAAAGAGACTCTGTAAAAACAAAGTAATCGATGATAAACAAGCAAGGGAATATGCCCTGAAGATATTTAAAGCATCAAGACCACCGGAGAACTCAAAAGAAGAGATCGAGACATTCGATTCGATTTTAGCCTTACTTAAAGAAGAAGAGAGAATCCAACTAGCAAAACCTAGATTTGTAGGCCTGTCTTATCATATATGGATGGAAATATTCTCTTATCTACCTCTTTTATCCAGACCCATAGCTGAATTAAAAATTAAAACTCCTTCTGTGTTCTCCTCAAAGATGTACTCAGTATGCAAGCTATTCAACGACATAATCAACAACTCTCATCTCTTATGGAAGAGACACTGCTTGTTAGAAGGAGTAAATCTTCTTTCTCTTGGACAACCTATCAAATTTGAGAGAGACGAACAGTGGAAATTTGCTGCAAAGAGACAATGGACTTCAAAATGCGATGAAATAGTTGTAGTTCGTTCGTTACAAACAACAAGAAACGTGTTTATCACTGGACCCGCTGGAACTGGAAAGTCCCATCTAATTAAGAGGGCTATTCAATACTTTACAAAGTGCGAAGACTTTGTCTTAATTACAGCCGCGACTTCCTTAGTTGCAGCGGATTTGGGTATTGGAGGAAAGACATTCCATTCTACCTTTCAAATACCCCCTCGTAAATACGAAGCGAATGATATACTCTCTGATAAAAAGAAGATGACCACAGTCAGAAACAACCTCAAGAGAAAGACTATATTATTGATAGACGAGATTTCTATGGTACACAGACAAGACTTTGAGACTGCGGATGCAATCGCTAGGAGAATATTCCAAAAGAACATACCTTTTGGAGGATTAAGACTACTTGTAACTGGAGATTTCTTTCAATTACCTCCTGTTCACAAGGACAGTGTCAATATGTATACTTCTTTGACTTGTAAAGCGTTCCAATCAGACGTATGGAAGGATTTAGCGTTTGTGAACGTGGGGTTATCAAATCCTTATCGGCAAGAAGATCTTGCATTCTTTAAGATATTATGTAACATACGAGTGGGTCAATACAACGCTGACGAGAAGAAGTTTCTTCAGGATAGAATGGTGAACTCAATAGATGATATACCAAATTCGGAGAACATAACTCAACTCGCTACTACAAACTCTTCCGTAGATGCAACAAACCAAAGGAAGTATAAGGAATTGGATAATCCTACTCCACGAAAAGAACATAAATACACAGCTGTCGTGCATGATGGAATAAGAAACGACCTGGCCCATCACAATGACATTAAGAAGCATTTAAAGGATCAACAAGTACCGGAAGATGGGATATCACTCAAAGTAGGCTCTTTGGTAATGATTACACGCAATCTGGATATCTCTAAAGGCTTTTACAACGGAAGAAAGGGAATCATCACTTCATTTGTACCTGATGCAACTGCAGTTAACGCTAATCCTATCATGATACCTGTAATCAAGTTCTCCAACGGAGAGGAATTACTATTTCCTATGTTCAACGTGAAATTCTTTGACTATCCACCTTTAAATGGTACATACGAGCGACAAAGAGCAACTTTAAGTATTAAGTGGATATGGTTAAAGCACGCTTGGGCTTCTACTGTACACAAAAGCCAAGGGGCTACAATTGATAGAACTCTCATCGATCTTAATAACGCATTTGAAAAGGGAATCGTATATGTAGCCCTATCGAGATCAAAGGATTCTAAGAGCTTAAACATCAAGAAGATAGACCCAAACGCAATCAAGGTGGAGAGTAATACGCAAGTCTTGAACTTTTATAACAACATAATCTACACAAAGAAGATATTTGTATCTGATAATAGCATTATAAACTTGACTTAACTATACATTATGTTCCTATTTGATTATACACAAAGTTTATTTCAGTATGAAACCTCATACATCGAAGTACTAGGTTTCGTTCGAATTAGGATGTAACCTCATGTATTTTGTGCCCCTTTTTGGCCAAACTTTTCCAAAGCCGGGTCGAAGACGGCCGTCCTCATTTACTACTTAATTACTAAAAATTAGTAATTGTCAAACAAAAGTATGGAATCAAATCGCGAGATTGAGAAAGTCGATAAAGAGATTAACGAACATAAGGATTGCATTGCCTCCCTTAGAGGAAAGCTAGAAGATCGTAAAAATCCGTATGGTCCTAATTTGAAGGGAGTCTTTAGATCACAAATAAAAAGATTGGAATCCGGCATAATCGAATTGGAGAACAAGCGAGCCTTTTTGTTATTGCCGAAAAATGGAGAGTGATGAAAATTTAGATATTTATCTAAAGCATGTGCTCGATGGCAAAAGGTTTAGTTACTTCCAGAAAGCGATTAATGACGAAATACGAAAGATACCAGATAACAATACAAAATCCGCTCCTCAGTATCTGATTTTGCTTTTCTATGAAAGAAAAATGATGAAGTTTTCTACTGATAAAGATTATAAACTCGTAGAACCCGCTATACGCAAGTTGATTGATTCAGATGAAACCGAGAGAACGGAAAAGAAATTCAAGAGGGAATCCAAAAGGCGAATTAGTATTGTCTTGGAGAAATTCCCAATCAAAAAGGATCTGTGGTGTGAATATGGTCATGATATTGTAATAATGGAAGAAGCAGCATATATGGATACAAATACAGCTTATCAGATGATCGCACCTTCCCTTATCACAGGAGCTGCCTCTATTGGCATTACCGAGCTTGGAACGTCTTTTCTTGCAGAAACCAAAGACTTCTTCACAAGACCACTTTTCTTTGACGAAGAAGTTATTAGATGCGCTGAATTTCAATGGAATATTAATGATTCCATTGAAACTACAGAAAGAAAAATCAGAGGATTGGGAGAAATTGTGGAATACGAGATTTATTACGGAAAAGGGACTATTTACCTTTTTACAAGATTATTTCCTATTCAAATCGAGGAGGTGATAGAAGGGGTGATAAGTGCCAGTGAGAGAGAAAAGGAAGAGAAGAAATTCAAGAGAGATAAAGATAACCACATAGTCATCTTCAGGAAGACAAAAAGTGAATAAATTGGGCAATCAAGAATAATAAATGGTATTGACCTAAATCTTGTGCATTTCGTATTTCTTATTCATTCTGAATGATGGCTGATATAATCAATGTCTCACAATATGTTCAAAAGAGAAAGGAAAAGGAAGAAAGTAGAAGAGAAGAGAGAAAGAAGTTTACACAAGAAGCTTTATTAGATGCATGTCGAAGGGAAAACCCTCCTCTTGAAATACACAGTATATCCTGTACGCATGTACTGTTTCATGCCACCACTCGAATGCGAGTTAGAACAGAAGAATCTTTCTGGAGCGTAAAAGTGGATATAATCGCAATGATGCCTCTGTGTGAAATACCAAAGACTAGCGAATTTGTGCAATACATCAAGTTCAATGCATTTACTGACGTTCAAATGGAAGTAACTGATGTACACCAAATAGAAACAGCTAAAAGGAAGATAGAGATACGCGTTATGCCAGATAGATCTACCAAACAGAAAATAGAAGCGGAAAAACCAGAACTCATATGTAATGAGAAACTTAGTCATCATTAAACACCTTTGTATCATCTAATGTCTTTATTTAATTTCATAATGATGTAATCAGTAGCTTTCGGCTCTTTATGCTCCTAATTCTAAAGTACAGGAACACATCAAACTTGATTGTATCTTCTTTCTTCACTTCTTGTACATCTATACTGGTCACTTCTGTTAATTGTGATGACTTTAGGGAGTAAATGTACTGTTCTAGTCCTAGAAGAGAGGCTTTCCAGTCTCCTTCTCCTGTGCGAGGATCAAAGTTCTTTTCAATCGTGAAAGTTATAGCTTTACGCTCAGATTTCGCTTGATTGTGCTGATTGATGCGATTTTGTTCTTCACTAAGACCAAGTACAGAGAAGGCTACTTGTCTAATCGAAAGGACATCGGCACTGACAACGTTACCCATGAAACGACTATCGTAAATGGTAGATGATCTCAAATAAAAAGTACAATGAATTTCTGAGTAAGTTTATTTGCTTCCGATTGGAAGGATTTTCATCCCAAGGTAATTACATAGCTAATGGCGTTTATTGACCTAACTTGGCGAATACATCTACGGAGAAGTTTCCATAGAATAATTGATTAAGTTCATCATGCTTAAATTCCAAGGAAGTAGTGACTTCAAAATCGAATTGAGGATCCTTGGGTATTACAAAGCAAGCAGCTTCCAAACAACACTTTAATTGTCTGATTAACTCTTTCGTCGCTTCCTTCTCGGTTAGCCCTTCTTCAAAGACGATCGCTTGGCCACTCAAAGTTGGTCCGTTTGCGCCAGGATGCGCTTTTGTGTTCAAACGATCAAAGGATCCAAAACCGATTATTCCATCCAAAGTGTGATAAAAGAGTATTTTCATGTTTCCATTATCTCCTGTAACGCTAATGCGATCATTTCTGTTCTTCAAGACGAATTCACTCAATTGTGCGTTGATCGAATCTTCCAGGGGTATTCTGTAGTTTAAATTGAAAATCTTGAATTCTGATGCACTATCCAAAAGGGATTTCTCAAGGCTAGCAAGTTCAGTGAAATCCAAATTGTTGTTGATCTCTTTGATGCAGTTTGCATTCAACTGGGTTCTCTTGACCAAAATAGTAAAAGCTCCATAGATTGTTCTAGTTGAAGCTTCGTGTGAAAACGACAAAGTGGTTTTGATATAAGGTTTGACTGGATAATCCCATTCCTGAGAGATCAACTGACATGCTTCTGTGCAACAATAACCCAATTGCTTTGCTACTTGAACTGCTACTTCTCTTTCGTCTAATTTGTCTTCTAAGACAATTGAGAGTCCTCGGATGTACCTTCTTCCATCTTCAGTATGTACGACTCTATCGACACGATCAATTCCCTCATAAGGGATAAGCTCGGGTATCACTCTATTGAATCTGAAGATCATTCTGAGAGGTTCTTTATCGCTGGGCGATTCCTTCAATATCACATGGTTAGATATGAGAGAGTTCAAATCACTAGTAAGCTCATTTCCTTTAAATAGGTCTGAATCAGTAGTGAAGATCTTAGGAGAAGCCTTATCTAAGAGCTTCTTTTCGATGTTCCCCATGTCGAGGGATTTTGTTTCGTCGTTGATCATAGTACGTGTTTATAGTGATTATAGGCCTCTTTTAACGATAATTAAGCATCCAAAAGTGTTATTCTATAAAAGGATAATTGATTATTTGTATAGGTGAATTTCCCAGGAACAGTATAAATCCTCAAAACGGACTCGTTTCCTAGGAACAGTCAAAAAACGGGAACTTCATTTATTTCACCTTCTACTATCCAAGAATGCAGAAACTAAGACCGGAGCAGTATTACTTTCGATTAAGAGGTCCAGGAAAGATGTATTATATGTTTGGAAAACAAGGACCTGTTGCAAAGAACGATATACCAGAGGATATAATCAATCTCATCAAAGAGAAGAGAAAAAGCAAGCTCGACGTAACAAAGTTGTTAGGTGAGAAAGAAAGGCTTGAAAGTTTAAAGGCAACCACTGAGAGTAGAGTATGTGAATTGAGTATTCTTTTCGTTGATTATTGTACAGCTAAAGGAAATCGAAGATGCTTTTAACAACACGGAAGGCTTTAACTTGGAGGAAGAGATCAAGATTCTTAAACACGAAGAAGAGATGAGAGTACTTAATATAGAATATGAAAAGGAGATGCATAAGCGTAAGCAACAAGAAGCTCGAAAGCGCCCTGCTTCAGCAGATACGTATAAAACATTTCGAGACTTTTTTAATTCCATACCTACTCCCCCTTCAAATAAGAAACAAAAGAGAGAAGAAATACCCGTTCCACCGGTAAACAAGAAGAACAACAACATTCCACCAAATAAACCACATAATATACCTGCTTTATCTACTCCGCAATCAAAGCAACAACAAAAAGGAAACGATCGTGTTATTTACAAGTTGTCTGATTATATTCGACTCTATCCAGAGATACACATCGCACGATCCAAAGAAGATGCAGAAGAATACTTACGCGCTCATAATATCAATGATTTACATACTTGGCGTGTAATCATGAGAAGGTTTCATCCAGATCTAAACTCAGACCCATCAAGCGCAGAAAGAGCTGCTTCTCTAAATTCAGCTGTAGAATACATGCAATGGACATGAATGTAATCAAGCAGTTTAATATAAATGTACTTTAAGTAGATCTTTCATAGTTACAGAATAAGTCAGATGTTTGAGGTTCTTTGACATGACTTCATATATGGATATTAACGTATCTATTGATTGTTGTGAATTGATCTCTCCAAGAAGACCCAATAAGGCAAGAGACTCATCCCATGGAGGTATGTTCCCCATATTATTTATGACACTAATCTTATCTTCATTGGATGTAATTGATTCGTCTGCTTGTGCTCTCCAGTGGGATATTAAAGAACCAAACGCTTTCTTATCCAAACTCATGATCTTTTTGACGAATTCGTCTGGTCCGTTTAACGCTTTAAATAACACCTTTCCATCTACATTATCTACTATACATAGGGCAAACTTGGATCCTTTCTTCAATTCTACGAGTTTCTTTGTTGTTGTCACGATATGGTAAGCAGAGTATCTATAAGGTTCTAGGTTCTCTTCTAAATCGTGTTTTCTTACAAATTGAAAAGCCCCCAAGAATGAATAAACTCTCTGTGTGACTTTTGTGGTTTCGCTTTCATCTGTTGTTTCGTCTCCGCTGTCTTCTTCTTTCTTTGCTTTTTTGATTTCCTTCTTATCGATCTTGTTGTTAGCTTTCTTCTTGCAAGATTCCATCTATAATAATGGTAGAATTGTGTATTTTTATGCAATTTTTTTTTAGTCCTATACCGTGAAATGTCTAAAAGATAAAAGGAATATATCCGTCGACTCTAAATAAATCAGTATGAATGTGTGTGTTTTTGTATAGTTGCTGTACTGTAGATAGTAGTTTCTAGATTTCGGGAAGGATGGTTTTCTCGAAGTGGAAAAGTTTGGCCGAAAAGGGGCACAAAATACCAGAGGTTACTTACTATTTTCATTTTTGAGTTAGCAATGATTTATTGATTAATGATATATAGAACCTACGACACCACATTCGCATTCGATTTTTGAATAGAGAGTACAAGAAAAGTTAGTTGACTTTTTGTATGACCGATTGACTATTTCGGGAATTTGGTTTTCCCAAAGTGGAAAAGTTTGGCCAAAAAGGGGCGCCAAATACCAGAGGTTACTTACTAATTCGTAATAAACCTAGTCCTCCGATGTAGGAGGTTACTTGCTAATTTCGTTTCTGAGTTAGCGGTGGATTATTGGCATATGGCGTATGTAAGCTCCGGTACCACATTCACATTCGATATTTGAATAGAGAGTATAAGAAAAGTTAGTTGTATTTTTGAGTGGTATTGACTTATCGCTGTTGTTTGTTGTAGGTTCGGGAGTTACAATCAATAGGATTAGAATAAGTATGGAACGAGTAACGAAAAGACGAAAAAAGAATCAGACACATGTGGCGCCCTTTAAGTTTAAAGAATAATAAAATTCATATTGCATATCAACGAGAAGTATAGTAGATGTCAACTGACTGAAAATAGCACGAAAACACGATGGGCGAGTTCAGGATCTTGCTTAACCTACTATGTGTGTTTTTCGCAATGATAGAGATTGCTTGCTTCATGGTGATGCAGAACATCATTTATTTACCATCTAGGATACCATTTCAAAGTATACCTTACTATACAAATGGAAAGGGAATGTCACGATATGGCACTTATTGGGTTTTGAATGGAACTGATATAATGAGTATTATTCTTGCTGTAATACCATTAACTGGATGGAAGATAACTTCAAAACTCATATTTAGTTTTGCTCTTGTCATTGACTTTGTCAAGTTGATATGGAGATGTTATGATTGGGCAAATGCACCTGTGACAGACTACGTTAGATCTTATACATCAAATGCAACCGATACGTCTTCTTCTGTGCAGCCTAATTACGTTTTTTACATGATCATCACTCTCACGCTAGTAAGACTATTATATGAATTTGTAATGCTGTGGCTGATAGACAAATATGACGATCAGAGGACATTTGCTAGTTACTCGAGAAAGAGATCAGAGAAAACAGAAAAGAAAAGTGTACACTCGGACGATGAAATCGACTCTTATGATCCACGCGGGATCCATAATGAATATGAACGTAAATTAAAACGCGATACAGGAGAAGAGGAGCCAGAATTACGCTACGTTCCTGGTTCCGGTATTGGAGATGACATCAGTTATGACAAAATAAAGTAAATAGTTCTTCTTAAAGCGAATAAACGTGTATAAAAGAGAGTATGTTATTTTGGCATTTATTTTTAGTTAGTTGACAAAGTGAATTCTTCATCGTAATCGTCCTCGTTTATCGTTTCCTTTGTCAGATTGAAAAAGTCCTCAACTTCTTGTTCTTGAGTCTCAGGTGGGCTATGGATTTTCTCCTTAGCCTTTGTTTCCTCTTGGTCAGTGGTCTTGGTCGGAGTGACATCTCCGTCTTCTTCTGACTGTTTTTCTGATTCTTCCATGTCAACGTCATTTACAGCTTCTTCATTCTCTTCTTTTGATTCGGGGGTATACGTAGGGATATAATTTGCGTCAGTTGATGTCAAAAGACAGAACAAGTTGCTCAATCGGAAAGGTAATTGTGCGTTTCGGATTCTACTGATATCTGAATAGCTTCCTACATAGCGTATCTTTGTAGCGGAGTGATTGAGTTGGAATAATTTGATAAAGTCATGGGCGTTGAACTTGCTTTGATCTATATGGACTACAGTTGATAATGGTTTGTCATGAGACTTAAGGGACTTGATGGTACAGTATTCTATCCTTCTAGCAGCTGGTACAGATACGTTACTCGCGTTTTTAGCTTGGACAGTTTTCATCATCTTTTGAGTCTTGAATACATATCGAATAGCCATGTTTTCTT
This sequence comes from Bryoerythrophyllum caledonicum, assembly GCA_963971425.1. NCBI lineage: Eukaryota > Viridiplantae > Streptophyta > Bryopsida > Pottiales > Pottiaceae > Bryoerythrophyllum > Bryoerythrophyllum caledonicum. The sequence goes on along the minus strand of CAXARX010000752.1, from coordinate 22,533 downwards.
TCATAGCTCGTTCGTATAGGTCTTTAATAGAAGATAAAGGCTCGTTTTCAACTTGATCCCATACACTTGGTGGTAATAGTTCCTTGTAAGTTGCATTTGGAATAAATCCTTTGTTTAAAGCTTTGCAAATATCATAGAAGGGCTGCCCGAGACCATCGGGGATGTACTCTCCGCTTCCAAGTAGATAGAGGTATTTGATGTTTGGCAATCGTTCAACGAGATCGGTAAAGTCATCAATAGATAGAAAGTGAGCTCTATCTACGATCAAGCACTCAAACTTGCTATTGAATTCCATCTTGTTAGTTGTTATATCTTGGGTTGATTGTGGCATAAAGAGAGTGGCGGTCGATATGAGGTACTCTCTGTTCTTTGCAGCGACGATTATAGTCTTCCTTGCCTTGTTGTTGGATATATAAGTATTCTTTATGAATTGGATATACTCTCCGGTCTTTTGCTTGTCAAAGTAAGAGTCTACAATTTCGATTTTCTCCATGGACTTTAGCCATAACTCAATCTTCTTCTCTTTCTTATAATCCAAAGTTAGAGTCAGTTGTCTTCCTTTGTATACAGGGTAACTCTTCACTAGTATATCATCTGGTCTTGAAGATAAGATAAAGGCGACCTTTTCATTCCACGGCGCATTACTGGATTCTCTTGCGAGAGTGTTGTTCCAAGACTTTCTATCATCTACTAGCTTGTGGTAAATAAGAGAAGCCGTGTATATATTATCAATGTCCTCTTTGTTTCCGACACAGTCGACCGATTCAATGGTTACAAAGAAGTTCATTTCCTCGCGATTAAGTTTTGTTTGGAAAGCGACTCTGTTAGCAAGTGTGTTCTTATCATCCGATCTTCCGTTATCCAATACATCTAACTCTTCCAATTGTATACACCGCATGATATTGTAACCGAATCTCCCCAAGGCAACAAAGTAGATTAAAGGTTGATATATATTCTTGAGTATGAAGCAAACGATTCTATCTTTGATAACAGATATAAATCTCTCTTCGAATTTGACGGGGAATAAGGATACTCCGTATTTGATCAATTCGCTTCTTGGCCTGGATTGTTTCATATTTGAGTAATATTTACTACTCTCTATGCATCTAGTCATCGCTGGCCTTTCCAATTTGACTCTCTTTTCCGCTTTCTTAATATCGGTCAATCTCCAGATGCGCTTTCCATCATATAGTTTAGGTGGTTCTATCGGTTGTATCTTTACGGTAAAGTCAATTAAGGGGGACGTAATCTCTGGGACCAACAATCCGGTAAGATAGTAGTCCACAAAATCAGTTTGCTTATAGATCTTTTGGGGCGCTTCTGGCTCTGCTGCTTTCCTTTTCTTTGAATCAGACTCTCCTTTAGCAGCATCCGGATCTTCGTAGACTAATTGCTTCGTATCCCACTCGGTACATTCTCCGGATTCAAGAGACAGTATTCGAGCATCAGCTTGGGTTTTTACTTCGGATTCTATCTCTCTTATTTCTCTGGCAAGTTCTCTGACGTCATGTACAGACCCTATGATTGAGTGTCTGCACATAGGACAGTTCTTAGCTTCGTATTCTTGTATATATTCGGAGATGCATTTTCTACAGAATACATGCACGCAATACTCGTCTTCTTTGATGGTGCAATCGCCGCATCCACTGTGATCAAGTCCTAAGTTTACTGGTTCCACTAATGTTCCGGAGCAAACGGGACAATAAAAGTCTTTCTTTTGACCGTCGATTTCTACTTGCATAGCATCCTTAAACACTTGATTGCTTATCTCTTGGTAAATTGCCTCCTTCTTCTCCTTGGACATACCAACTTTTTGCTTCTTTGATGAGCCTTGAGTGTCCACTTTACTTTCTGGTACGTCGACGTTATTAGAGGCAAGTTCTTTGCTCTTGGCTTGGAATTCGATTAGGAGTCGATACTCTGGAGCTTCGAATTGGTTGTCTGAAACGACGTTCATACATCTTCCAGTAATGGTTCTTTCGTTATCTGTGGATGCCATTGGATGTTTAGTATGTCAAGGTTTACTCAAGGAAGATACTTTAAAGAGTTGTGAAATTAGAGCGATTTGGGGAAGATTGTTTCGGGACGTAAATTTGACTTGTAAAATTCTGTTTTGTCCCACAACTACCAAATATACGTGTTTATTTAGTATATTATCGTATATAAAGCATTGTTTGCAGTTGGTCGAGGGGTGACTTTATCATAAGGTACACACGAAATAGTGCCTAACTCTCTATTTCAGCCGCATTTCTGCCCCTTACTCTTCGCACTTTTCTAAGACCCTTCTCACGCATCTTACACTCAAAAATTACTGGAATCGGACACACGTAATATAATAGAAGCCCTAAAACCAACATTTTTTTTGGAGTATGGATCCGATATGCAGAAAATGTGCTAAACCAGCACCAAAACGATGTGGAAAGTGTAAAGGAGTGCATTATTGTAGCGCTGAATGTCAAAAGGGAGATCATAGGGATCATAAATTAGATTGTAAACCTCACTTCATAATATTTGACAATCTATCGAGAATAGAGTCTGTGTTCTTGAATGCCTCTTTATTTGCTTGTAAGAAGTTGCACTTTAACGGAGTCGAGAGAACTACCGAAGAAGATGAATGGAGGTTCACTTTAGAAGACGCCGAAATCGGAGACTCAAGTGTATGTGACTGGTCTATTCAAGATGCAACAGCTAATGGGCTTACTCTAACAAGAAGAGATTTTTACACTTACTTCTTTTGCGGAAGAATCTTCGTCTACGCTCTTGCTCTATCCCTCTATCTCCTCGGAATCGTCGCTAAAGGTTCTTTGAAAATAAACGGACATAAAGTGGTTGATGTGTACTTGGCTACTTGTAGAATAACCACCGATATGCCTTTAAATGTGAATGTAGTGACTCTGCCCAACGGAGTCCAAGAAATAGGCCCTTCTTATGAAAAATATAAACACTATGTACCTTTGATCAAACTCGAGTCAGGAGAGTTCTTCTCCTTGGACTTTTTCCATATAATCTGTAAAGATTCAACTAATAATGAAGTTGCTTCTATAGAAAGAATCAAAATCGAAGCTGGAGAAGCAGCCTCTAGCTATTTTATCATAGAAATGCTCGATAAGCCTAGTTCTTTCACTTTCTCTCGTGAAGATCTTACGCCTTCTGAAGCCACAAGAATCAAAAGCATTCAAGCAAACGTAGTTAAGATCCTTCAGGGATTGGAAAAAATTGGCAACTAGTTGCCATTAATAAACCGTTGGTATATATAGATAATTGTATGTTTGTATGCGCGGGCTTTCTTTTTCAACCGACACTTTTATTCATTTAAACTCATTTAATTCTTATACTATCGATCATCTACCGTTTATTCTTTATGGATACCATCGGAAGCAATTCTTTAGTTAATATATTGGGATTTATCTTTAAGGACATCCGCTCTAGTTATCACTGCCTTCTCGTGTCTAAGGAGTGGAATAACATGATCAAGACATATCTAAAGGACAATCTAGAGTATTGTCGGCTGTCGTACGCGTTTGATCAAATGGGAGAACAAGAACGGTCTATTGGCCTTTTTGCTTATATTCGCCAAGTTGCAAACGTAAATCATAAGGAGAAACTAGAACCTCTGGAGGCAGTTAAACTTTTTACTCAACTCCCAAACAATGAGCCCCGAAGGAGGCTTAATACTCCAGTATTCCGCGCTTATTGGTTAGAAATGACTAAAAAAGGGGCGGTATCTCACTTTAATGAACGATCAATCATAACAACAAGTCCTAGTTCGGTCATCGATGACCCTGAACTTTCTTACTTCTATGAAGAGGCCACAAACGAAAATTCTGGATTTTATATTCAATTAGATAGGAAGAGAAAAGCAACATATGGAGTATTAAAACTTTACTTGGGATCGATATTTCTAGATCTTCCTGCAGACATCGAATATCACGGAAAATGTTCACAACTAATAGTAAAACGGATGTCTCCAGGGTATTCAGAGTTTAGAGATGCATACGCTACTTGGAACACTCTCTTATTTACACGGAAGACAAACGTGCCTTTTGTATCGAAGAAACGAACCCGAGAGGAAGAAATCGACTCACAGGAGGGGTTCCATACACCAAAAAGGGCTTACGTTCCTCGAATGCGCGCCGTACCTACCGAACCGGTCATATATGAGATGTCTTTGTAAACTACACATAAATACCATATTTTATATAATCCTTTTATGTATAATGTATAACAGATTGCGCGTTTAGAAGTCCTCGTCGATTGTGAATATTCTTCTTGATGTATCATGTGCATGCGATACCATTGCACTCTTTGAATAGGTGTACTCTCTATCTACTTTCTTCTTCATTAGAACAGCCAAAGTTTCAAAAGGGATTTCTCCGTCTCGGTAATGCCTTCCATCTTGGACTCTATACTTGATTTGCAAGCTGTCAAATAGTTCATTTGTACAATGATGTAAATGTGATTCTACTTTTCCATTCATCGCTAATACATCAGGGATATCTAAGAGTTTGAATATGTCCTTTTCGATTGCTAAAGCTTCTTGTATGATTTTCTCAGCTTGTATTCTTGTATGAGTACTCTTATGATATCCCTCTCTGACAAACCTCTTCACATTGAACTCTGTAATCTTGGTATTGCTTCGCTGAAGTAGATAAGACCATGTAAATTCTCTTGGCTCTGGAATCATAGTTTCCATACAAGCGTACATAGTTTGATTGAATATATGAGTAAAGCATACTACAATTATAGGATAAAGTCCCTTTGATACTTTTGCTTGAATCACCCAGTTTTGAAACCACTCTTCCCTTCTCGCGATAATGGATTCGACATGCTCAATTTGGGTTTGGGTAGATCCTTTATAATAATCGATCATCATAGAGAAGAATTCCACTCCGTTATTTGCTTCCATGATCTGGGTTCCATAAAAGATTTTAATATCCTGGTCTATGTTTCCAGATTGTATATCAGCACTAAGATCTGAAAATGCGTTGAAATCCGAACATCTGAGAATAAAGAGTCTTATAAGCCATGCCTCTTGTGTGCTAAAGTTACCAGAGAAGCTCTTCATATCTTCAGTTGTAAAGAAGTTGTGTTCCAAATCCTTGTATAAATTGAATAACTCTTTGTTCTTAATAGGGAAAAGACTAAAGTTCTGAGGTTCTACGACTTCTATGTCCTCTGATTTTGAAGGAGAAAGCACACCGAACCCAGATTCCTTTTCGTACTTGGCAATTGTGAAATCGGATTCATTGAGAAACACAGGGAATTCTACTTCTCTTTTGCGTTCTATTTCCGACTTTCGTTTTTCTTGCTTGATTTCATCTTCTTCTTCAATATCCTCAAGTACATCCAGATCGTCTATAAATTCATTTAACGAGCTTTCTTTTATCGCTTCTTGTAATAGACTGAGCCGTTTGGCAATTAGCATGTCTTCGTAGTATTGTTTAATACTCTTTGATTCTTCATCGACGCGTTGGTTTATAGCGAGCTTTTCGATATCGATAGACATCTCTACTCCCCCTGGTGTTCTATCTCCACGTTATGATAGTATCGTGTAACAGGATAATTAAATAAACCAAGTATTAGCTAATAATTGGTCGACCTAGAAATTAGCACTAGTTAAACACGCACATTTATTCAATTACCCACATGCTAGAGAAGAATCCGATTGATTCCTTAAATACTTTTTCTGGCAAAAAGCAAAAGAAGGGGGACTTTGATCCTTCTGGGAATATTGATTGGCAAGCATTCCTTAAATCATCAAAGTTAGAATCTGGAGATAAGACTAAAGAGACATCCAACTCAATTTACCTACCTTTAATTATAGAACTCTTGAAAACCATGCCTGATTTGACCTTGCAAATGATCGAGACTTTACTTCGAAAAGAGAATACTTTGGTATTCTTGTTTGCTGCTGTTCATAATAAGCTAGATATCAAGAACATACTGTTAGTTGGTACAGGAGTTGACAGGGAAATGATTATAAAGCGAGACTATGCAGGACTTGTCAATATCTCAATGGAATCAAACTTGGAAGCTCTAAGAGAATGTTCTGTTGTGGAATATAGACATATAGAAGCTCACTTTCCAGGATTAATGCCAAAAAATAGCGCTTCTGGAGAGGGGGTTGCATTTACTATTCAAAGTCTTGCTGCCATGAAAGACCTCACGTGGAATATAGAATCTAAGGATGTATACGAATGGGTTCTTTCATTGAAAAAGGCTGATCCGGGGCTATTCAAACAGATGCAAGGAAATAGAATACGCATACAATTCGGAGATATCTTTGTGATCTGATAAATAGAGAGTAAAGCTTTATTACAATCCTATTGTTCTCGCCCAGGTTTCCTTTTGGTCTCTTTGTTGTATTCCTTCATTAAATTCCATCGCTCTTTGTGTATTACGTTGTGTTTGGCTTTGAGTTTCTTTCTTTGTAGGTATGTTTTTTGTAGTCCCGTGTTTGGGGGTTTCGTTCAATGATAAACGACCCAAGAAGGCGTTCATTTTGATCTAAAAGAAATCGAAACTCTCTGAGATATTACAAAGCTATTTAATTATCAATCTTTCATTATTGGGACAAAATATACATGTTATCTCTTTTTGTTATAAGGTTTTCGTCTTGTCATTGACAGTATTCTATTGTGTATCCTCTCTGCTGAGCTATTTAACGCGCGTGCTCCAACTAACATGGTAGAATCTACACCTTTGCGCAGGCTATTGTATTTCTCCTTAACTGCGCTAAATCTACTCGAAGCATCTAATTGTAGTGATTCTAGGTGTTGAGTAGCGTTGTAGTGTTGAATATTGATGATATTATTCATCAAAGTAGACGAAACTTGTAGCATATTGACTACTGTAAGTCCGCATTCATAAGCAATCTTTGCTGCAAATGGAGCAAACGTGTATGTCACCCAGGCAAATGCTAATCCAAGGCCTATATTTGCAAATGTGATAAAGAAGCACATAGTTTCCCATAGAGGTACATCTTCATCTAGAGGATAGTTAAACCTTTCTAGTTTGATACGAAGAGGTCGGCTATCTCCTAGGAAATGAGCGTAAAGATCGATATAGTCTAATCCAGTGATAAACCAAGGTATGAATGTGATGTAATGACTCAGATTCGGAAAGGTCACAAATAACGAGACTCCCCAAGTAAAGCAAAGAAGTATAAGGAAGCTTATAGTGACTATAAAGTATACATTCGCAGACGATACAAGGACAAGAAGAACTACTACTAATATCGTAAGAAAGAATCCATAGGGTATAATATCGTTGAATATAAAAGACATCGTGTAGAGAAATAGATACTCCAAGAAGACAAAAGGGAACACAAGATAGAACATAGGTCCCGCAAAGATTATTGTTCCTTGAGTGAGGTAAGGAGTTATGGAGGTGATGTTAAGTCCTCCGTTAAAGAATTCGTTGATGAATCTGCCAACCAAAGAGAAGATGAAGAATAGAGAATCCAAAGAATCTTGGAATCCAATCTGCCTGCATTGAAAGTACTCTCTTTCGCAATAATCACATCCTTTACCACAATAAGGCGCATCTACACTGCTATTATATAGACCACAGTTGTCACTGAGCTCGAAATCAAATATGTAACTATCTCCGTTGTACACCTTGACGCAATCTTTTGATATCAACTCGTCTGGCCAGGGAATTTGCAGGGGAGGACCACCAGGCTTTACTTTAATCAACGTGAAGAAATCACTCGGCACGTAAGGAAAGGACAGAGGATTATATTTGTCTGGTGTGTTGAAATCTTCTGGTACTCGAATTGTGAAGTATTCTTTCACTCCGTTTAGTACGGTCACCTCAAAGAATCCTACAACGTCCAACGATGAGAAGAAATTGACTAGACTATCGACTTTGGCATTAAATGGTCTAGATCCGCTGATCTTGTATGCGATGTAATCAAAGCCATCAAATATCTTTTGATTAAAGTCGAATGTATCCGTAGCGAGATTCGTGTTCCCAGAACTGGGAACATCTCGGGATCTCCTTTGATTTAACATGCTCCTCTTTTCGTAGAAAGTATCTTGCAGCGTATTGTTATTCAGTTGTTTGTCTTTTGCACCGATAAGTTGCACAGCTGCCATCTTGAGGACTTCACTTACTTGTGAGACTCCAGTATCAGTAAATAAGAATGGTCCATACGTCTTGTTTTGTACTTCTCTTAGACCAACAGTAAGTAAGTCATAGAGAGATCCTTCGTTAACTCTCTTTCTATTTCCCATCTTCTTTTGATACTCTAAAGGAGTCACGAACCCCTCGTCTACTAAATACTGCCTTGATCCGTTAATGTATCCTACGAATTCGTGTGGCTTCCTCTCCTTGATAGAAGTGAACAACATATGCATCGCTTGAAAGGTAGGATCCTTTGATATTTCATAGTATCCATCTAGTACCTTCCAGGCTTCCTTGAAGAAAGGCGATTCGGCTTGTAATCTGGCGATAACAGTCATCTTTTGATTTATAGTCTCGTTGATTAGACGTATTTCTTGAGGTGCAGCTACAATAAGATCTCTTGTGACGTAACTTGACATACTAACATCTTCATTGCTAACTAATTGGCCATATTCTCGTCTAATGACAGCGCTCGATGTTGTGATATTGATTCTTTTATCCTTGGCTGCGTGTTTTCGAAGAAGCTTTAACTTTTGGTACTCTAGAAGCCAGGTGTTTACGCTAGAAAGGTAAAGATCTTCCTCTTCTTGTAGTTTAGTTTGTTGCTTTCTAATCCAATCTCTATTCCTGTTTGATTCGTATTCGTCTACTAATACTATTTGACCTGAAGGATTTTGATATCTAGCTTGAATTTCTTCGTAGTCACGATTGAAATCTTGCCATATGCCATAGAAACGGGAGGTATAAAAGTTATGAAACGTGACGTTCAAGAAAGCTCGGAACAAGGGTATTTTTGTTCCATTGTTTACTCCCTCTTGATATTCATCAAGGTTTCTCCTATAATTTGAAAACCATCTTGAAACAAAGAACTGAGTACGTTTCTCGCCCCTTCTATTGTAATTGCTTTGTATATTCTCTGTGATACTCCTTGCCATGCGATTGAGATTTCCAGAATTGTTTTGAGGTGCAGAAGTATCATTTAGGTTTACTCCTTCTTCTCGACTCTTGGTTATATAAGAATCCAGAATGGAGTCGTAATTAAGTAGATTATTCACATCAAATGTGGGATCTTGTTCATTCCATTTTCTGGCACTAACTAAATTACCAAGACATGCATAATATGTAGTGTAATCTCCGATTTGATAAGCAGGAATTTCTAATGGCATATACTGATATAACATACGACCGCAAGTGGTTGTAGGATCGATTGTCATGTTAGATAAGAAATCTCTCCACATTCCTCTTGTTACAGACAATGCCTCATCTGGATCCGTGATATTGTAAGGGTAAACATTAGGATCAAAAGAAATGTCTCGTTTACTACAACTATCTCCTTGGAAACAACCGACTAAAGCTTCAAATGCTCCAGTGATTCCACAATTTCCTCCTGTTCCAACAATATGGGAAAATCCATAGGATATACATTCGCAATCAAGGCAGTTGAAAAAACTATAGATAAGAGCAATTTGCTGTTGAATAAAAGTCACCGAGGTTTGTAACGAATTAGCCAAGTACTGGGCGTCTTGAGCTATACCTTGCACAAAGGTAATCAACGTGTTGAGGAATTGCAAAAAGTCTACTATCAAAGACGCAATAAATTCGAATACAGGCACATTGTCTTCAATGCATTGCAATGAACAGATAACTTGTTGGAAATCGCTGTTTCCTTGGTTGTGTCCACAATAACTACGTAAATATTCATCAGAAAAGCAAGTAACCGCTTCTGCGAACGGGCATACTACAAAATCTACGATTCCGATGATATCCGGTACGATGCCAAGTAATCCGGAGTTTACAAGTGGCTCATATAAAGTAAGATTTGATATACATTGAATGCCATCCTCGATACAAGTGGAAATTCCTTGTTGAACAGAACCACCACTTCCCATGATGCAATAACCGCACTTTTGAGAACTTGATGGAGTACAGCTATTATCGCTACTAGGCCATGAATTATAACATCTCTTAGCTTCGTTGCTTGATGCGCACGCAATAGTACCGTTTACTCCGTCTAGTACGATCTTGTAGATGGGGAATATGTATGTAAATATCAATTGGAATAGACTCGTATACCTTCCGTTTGATACTATTGATATAAATTCATCGAAGCAACCGATAAAATTCAATAACCAGTTTTCAATGTAATCTGGTATATCTGAAAAATCAATACATCCACTTATAAGACCTTGAATTAGCCATGGAAGGTATAAGAACATTGTTTGTATAATACAAGCACCCGTATCAAAGATACTATTCACTGTATTGGTGTACATATCATTCGTAATGACATTAACGATTTCAGCTCCTATATCAAAGAGGTCACCGACAGGATCGTAACAACTACTACAATCAGGTTCCGGAAATACGCTCGTGGGGAGCCCGAATCCTGATCCTGCTTGACTTAGAGGACATTCTTGATTAGGATCCAGTGTTTGACAAACTAGACAATTTTGACTGATAATAGTAAGAGTTAGAACAGATCCGAGTGTCTGGCCTGCTAATTCATTGATAGAGAAGACAATATTTGATAGACGCAAGAGAATAGTGGATACGTAAGGAATCTGCCAACTTGATACGGTCAGAGGAGCTTGTAAAACGACTCTGAATTCTTCATATAGAATTCCAATGATATCGAGGAATCCTTTAATTGAAACTACACTCCGTATAGCTGCTAGTTCTTTTACCATGTTAATAAGACTGTCTCTAAGGTAAGTTACCATATCGTCCCATAGTTTAGCTAGTGTGATGTATACGTTTCTGATAAAGGTATTTGCAAAGCTATTGACAGCTTGTTCGGTGGGGCTGATACCACACTCATAGATTACGTCTGTGGCTGACATAATGGGCGATTGGAAGGACAAAACTAAAAGACCAGCAAAGAATATACCCATGAGTATCCAAAATTCTATACTGGTAAGCATGTTTTTGATTCTTCCTGTTGATTCATATAGTGTTACTGATACACGCCAAAAGAAGGTTCCTATACTTAAAGTTGTCGCGAACCCGAACTCGAGTAGCATAACCACAATGGCATATGCGGCTAACCCCATTTTAAATAAACGATGGAGTAGCTCTTCTTTTTTTAATGTATTCTATACACAAACTGAACGAGCACATATAAAAACTCAATACTAATTCACTGGATCGCAAAATAAACTTATAGAAGATGAAGAGAGTAATTGTGAGTTATAATACAGGTTTAAAAATTAAGATGGAAATCATATTTGATTTGTAGCCCATCTTATAAGTGCTGTATTCAGGATATAAGGATGTACACGGCTAATGCGTCAAGAAATACTAAAAAGAAGCCTATAGTACCCGCTGGATATGTACCAAATTATAAAAGAGCGCCTAATCTGATTTCGGCGTCTGAAAAATCTTCTTTATCTCGATTGGACCCTAAAGAATTTGACATTAAGCCAGTGGATACATCAAAGTCTTCAATAAACGACTTTGGTGTTCTTAAGAGTATCTTTGATAGTAACACGAAAGATGAACCCAGTCGATTTAGTATACCCTTGAAAACAAGAAACATTGTCCCTCGGATAGAAGAAATAGACGTCGATGCAATCACTTCAAAATATCCTGACATAAACAATGAAGTACTAGAGCGAGGGAAAATCATGTTAGATCAGAATAACAAGGAGATACGTCAAGTTAATCAAGATTTTGATGCACTATGGGACTTCTTTAGATGTTTTAGGTGTAACGAGAAGGCATTAAGTGCATTTGGAGACTCTTTGACTATGGCGATGAAATCTTATGAAGGAATTAGTTCATGTGGAGAGTTTTTTGGACACGATAATATCTCCAGAGCTAGTTCTGTATTAATGTCGTCTATTGGAATGGCAGATGCCCACTTTAGTTCTTTATTGACTGCGGTATCTGAAAGGACTCAGAAAGAAGGAGAACAGCCAATGGAAATCACATGTGAGTCAGATGTCACACTATATGCGCATTTACTAGCTGAAAAGTATCATTATTCAACTGATATGGATAACTTCATGGATGGGTGGAATGAACTTCGTAATGGAGGCGTAATACCAGAAGGAAATAAAGATAGATTATTTGATTCTGATCTTGACAGCGACGTCACAGAGATCAAAAGATTAATGGAGGAAATGAGCGAAAGTCTACTTAAAAAGGGCACCATGAACACCCGAGAGAAGGAGTGGTGCCAAAAGTTATTTGAAGAGTATTCATCGATTGTTCTTACCGGCGAATCTGAAGAAAGGGAACATTCTGCAATCGGGGGTAGAAAAAGACGATTTTCAAGGAAGGACAGAATAAAGAAGAAAACGCAAAGAGAACACACTCAACCTGCGCCTAAAGAAAGAATTAGATATGCGTCAAAAAGAATATCCTTATGGAACTTCTGGGTCTTCTTTATGCTCATGATCAGTGGTACTATGGCAACTTCACAAAGTGAAGAAAACAACCCATCTCGATTAGCCTTAGTCACTCAGCCTTCCTATGGGTTTCCTTCTGACTTTGCATTCGATAATGTCGCGTTGTACGGTCAATATGACGACCCAAGCGATTGGATGAACGGATTGAGTGTAAGTCTGCATCTTGAAGAACCGGTTGAAACACGTCAAATAAGTATAGAAGAATTTAGTAAAACTCTCCCTGTTACGGTACAAGAAGCAAGGCAATTCAAGATCACGGCAGATTTATACAAAATACAAACCTTTCTTCACGAAAGGGATGCATTTACAAATACTGCAGAAAGCGATTCAACAAATCTTGATTCTGTAGGACAATTCAGAAGCGAAGAGTTGAATGGAAGGATCTTGGGTTACGAGAAGAGTTTACTTGAGAAAAGAAACGAACTAATTGACGATATAAAAAAGAAAGAGAATGCTGCTTCAACTTCGATCGATTTTCTATTAACTCACACTCAAACTCGTATCCAAGAACTTGGTAATCAATTCACAAAAGAGAAACTTAATCAAAGATTAAGTGAACTCAAAGAAGATGCGTTAAATCCTAATACCGTACGAGGGAGAGCCCTCAAAGAGCTAGTGGAGATGATCATCAATGACACTATGAAAGGAATTAAACGTAATTGTGCGCAGAATATGGAAGAGTTAATCAAGGAGAATCAACTATCGAAAATTAACCGTATCATGATAACTGACTATACCGATACAGAGCCAACTTCTGCAGTTGTCAATGTTGCAAGTGACTTTGAAGAATTATCTTCTGGCGTGCTAGCTGAGCACTTTTTTGGAATAGGAGAAAAGAATTTAGATGCTACCTTAGATCGTTATATGAAGACAATGTACAATATTGGGGATTATACATTGTTGAAGGCTTCTCCTTCTTACAAGAATCTTAAAAGGCAATTTTCTAATGGCGTTGAAGACGTACAAACTTCGTTCAAAACTATCAAAAGACTCACTGGTAATTTATGGAAGGTTTACCTTGTTGAAGTATTTGGCGACCTCCAGCGAGTATACACAGAAGGAAAATCTATCTCTACTATGGGACAATTCAAAGAAACAGCCGAAAAAGAACTCATAAAGATTAAAGAGGACTCTACTAAACTTAAAAAACTCGAAGGTGATCTATTTCAAGCGAGCCTTTATCAAAGGAAAGTCAAGGAGTTGAGTAAAGAAGAAAACAAAGGAAATATCACCAGTATATTCTATAATCAAGATAATTACGATCCGGAGAACATATTCTTACCCTTCTTGTCTCAATACACCGACAAACTATTCAAGGAGGCACAAACAGTCATAGGAGCAATCGTGCGTTCTATTGCTGGTTTTTTCCTCTCAGATCTGAGAATTATAATCGCAAATCTAAAAGCGACTTTCTACGATTCATTAATTAGATCAAAAAACCGAAGCGAATACTCTTTTCTTCTTGAAGTTATCAAGTCCAGCTTGAGATGCGGTATCACACTGTACCTGACCAGATATATACAATTAATTAAGAATGCTACCAGTAGCTTATCTCAAGTTGTACAACGAAAGATATATAATTCCAGTATCTCACAAACTAAAGCGTTCCAGTCATTCGAGCGTGGGTTTATCACAGTGGGAACTATGGCATCAAAGAATTTACCTATAAACAAGATATGGGGAATGGAGTTATTTAAAAATGCATTCTTTACGCATATACCTATGATAGCGAGAGCTTCTTCTGTAGCTAGTTGGGTTTTATCGCCACTAATATCATATGTATCCAACGCAACAGCGTTTGAAGTATTGTCATTTCAAACGTCTTCTCTGATCGTAGGCGGAGTTTTAAGTTTGCTATCTGGAGTTGGATTAACTGTGTTAGTACAGAGACTGTTCTTATCTAGTGGGAAGTACGTACTTGAAGGATTATGCCTAAATCGCTTTCCCAACATACTAGATATAAGTAGAAAATGGAAGATGAATAGAGATCTTAAAATGCTCGGTAAATCGGATGCCCAGATAGAAATTGCAATTAAAAATAGTTCTCTTCCAGGACCAGATGGTTACTATTCACCGGTGTACCTTAAAGAGAGGATTTTTATGTCTGCTATAGAATTTGGGTGTATATCTGCTTTGTTCCTCTATGGAATGCCTTTTTTGGCTAGCTACATCGCGCAATCCCATGACTTACTGGATTATGTGAACTTGAAAGATGAAGCCATCATTTCAAATCAGCTATTAGATTCCATGTACAAAATATTCTCAGCTGATGGAAAGGCAATGTACGAAGGAGCTTCGGTTCTCAAGTTGATGCTATCTCATCTGAAAGTGGATACCAATGTCACAGGAGTATTTCAAGAACAATTTATGTCAGCATACACAATCAACCAATCTTTGGCAGATAAGATCGTTAAAGCAAACATAGACATAGCCAAGGTGACCGACATTTACCAAGCCCTTGATAAATTCTCCCCTGGTGAATTCGATGAACTTCTGAAAGGAGATTTTGGCTTTGATAACATATACAAAGCTTTGTTAGTAAAATACTTTAGCTTCAAATGAATAAACATCATTACATGTAACTATTCTTTATTTCAAGTTAATCTTGTCTATGAACTCATAGGAAAGGAAATGTAGGTACGCCCCTTCGTAGAGATATAAAATATCCCTTAGGAAGAAATCATCTAATCCGGCTATGTAGCATTCTAGTACCCAAAAAATAGATACGTTCATCAAATATCTGTCCCAGTAAGCTAATATTCCTTCAGGGATACGTTTATCGTACAACTTCCCGATATGTTTCGTTATATTCGCCAAAGTGACCACCTTTATGCCTGCAGTCGATGTTTTATCTTGGCTAGCGAAGAGGCTCACTGAGGCGTTCTTTACTTTTATATAAAGGGGCGAATCTTCTATACTTTCCGTGCTGGTCGTGAGATCTTCCAAAGAAAAATAAGTTATGCTCGGAATTGGTTCCTTTTTAAAGAATACGACAGTAGCACCTTTTGTCTTGTTGAGAAATACAGTACATTGTGAATCTTGACCTAAGAACACACTCTCGTCATTGGAATCACGTGCTACTCTTACACTATTGTAAGGTCGTTGACTCTTTCCTCTAAAAAATTTAATTATAGACGCGCTTAGCGTACTCGAGTACTTTTCGTTCAATTCTAACAGTTTGGTCGATGGTGTTTCTAATGCAATATCTTTGTTGGGCCCGTTGGCTGTAAGACTATATGTTACTTCTGTTGCCATATCCCTCACTATCTCGATTATCTCCTCGTTCTCTTCGTTTTCAGCATCAAAAGATGCCTCTTTTTCGATATAATCCAAATAAAGAAGGCCTACCCTCGATAATGTGCTTATACAATTCAATATTTTCTTTGATGCATGGCCTTCTATAATTCCAGATTTAGTTGAGCTAAATCGTTTGTTTATCCACAAAAAAGGAGCAATGTTAAAAGAAGCATCATATAACCCTTCTTCCATTTGTACAAAAGTGTTTTGCATGGCGTCCATGGTTGCTTCGATCCTATCGTAAATTCCTTCTGTTTTATCGGCTCTTTCAAATTCAGCTATTAAGCGCACCAGAATCTCCATTGTAAACAAGTCAAATACTATAAACCCTTGGTCGTTTTTGAGATTATCAGCAAACTCCGAAGGTATACAATAACAAACATTTCTACTTGCGCGTAAAATGCGGTATACTTCATCGTACAGCGTTTGTTTCTGCCTTTGGATGACTCTGAGTGCCTTTTCAGAACTACTATTCAAAAATGGAATAGTCCGTTTAACAAAATTTGAAACAAACAGATTCCTAAGTAATATATCTTTCTCTTTATCGTTTGAAATGGGATTAAACACGTTGATCACATAACAAGTAGATCTAACAAAAACATCGATTATAGAGTCTCTTTTGTTACTATCCTGTATAAATTCAACATGTAAGTCGTTTGTGATGTCTTCTATGAGATTTTGCACGAACAGCGCACTTTTTCCAGGCGAAAGATAAGCAAACGAGAATAAACCGGTAGTTCTCTTTTTGGAATTAGGGTAAGAGCGTAAGGATATGATATTAGCCAGCTTAATACATTCTCTCGTTGGATCTGAATCTCCTTCTCTGTTCAATAAAGCTCTAATGAATGGTATATCCAGTCCGTACGTGGTCAATTGTTCTTTACTTAGAATCTTCTTATCTTCGTAGTCACTCAGTATTGTCATCGTATGGTGAAATTGAAGCATATACACAAATTTGGGTAGACTTGGCACTCTCTTATTGTTGCCTTGATCTAAAAAAGATATGCCTTTCTTTTCAAGAGTTTGCAACAATGGAGAGTATTCGACAAGTAGAGGCCATAAAATCACATTTTCGTGATCCGTTAAATTTGGACCGAGTTCTATGACATCTTGCGTGCGCACTAGGTCCATAATTGTCAATAAGATGTAATCATATGAGTAAGGCTTCAAATCAATCTATAGAACGTCTTTATTAATCACAGTCTGTTCTAATTAGAAGAAACAAACAGATCTACTCTAACATTTGTAAGATCTTCTGTGATGATCTCCAGTTCCGCTTCGCATCGAGAGACTCTCTTCTTTTTGTGCGCGATCTCGTCTAGTATTCGCTGTCGAAGATTCATAGTTCTATCAGCAAACAACTTATCTTCACTGAAGAAGTCGTTAACTCCGTAAATAAAAGACGTCTTTGAAGACGTCGCCTTTTGTTTAGCTGCGCGTCCCTCCAATGCCAAATTACACAGCCTGTTGAAATCTCCAATAAGAGAAGCGTATTTCTTTGTTTTGGAGGCAACAAAATCGCTTGTCATCGTGACTGGCAACTTCACTGGACATAATTGTCTCATTAAAGACGTAAAAAGGTCTAATTCTTCTTTGAAATAAGAAGGGTTAGAAACCAGGGCTATAGAATGCTTCTCGTTGAGTTTGTCTCTCATTTCTATGCCCCAGCTCCATTCATCCTGGATCTTTCTCGAGATATCATTACCAGTATCATTCTCCTTTCTTCTGCGTTCAGTATACGTCCACATGAACTCTCCCTTGTTTACTCCTTCTCTGAATAACCGATCCGTAAATATGCTTGAGCACTTTCTATTGAAGTTATTATAGCGTACATCAGGGCGATCTTTGAGTAATAAGGGTATCTTTTCGTAGGCTCCCATTTGGAACACGGTACAGTCTTTATAGAGGTAGCTTAGATCACTTACTATCTGCTTTTGATTCCAACCAATGTTAGAAGGATCCCCTTGATACGATTCAAATGGCATTAGTAATGGATGTATCATTCCTGTTCCCTCCAAAACTAAGATAGGTAGATTCTTTTCCCAATCGCTTACTTTTCTGTTTCTTACTACCCGGATGCTTTGGGTAGGAGAAGAAAAAGAAGCATTCTTTACAAGAGATTCGAATTTGACAATAGGTATAAGACTACAAAACATATGACCACCTGCGCCTTCGTTTTCGTCTTCTTCCCATGTAATAACGTTCCTTTGTGCTTCATCAGCGTCCATATCGTCAGAATCTCCTGCCTTCTCTCCGTTTATAGTTCCTAGAGAACCACATCGTACAAATAGGTACAGTATCTTTTGAAAGCATTGAAGTAGCTTTGAATTCCATGATCCGTGCTTAAACGCAGGGTGGGAGTTATTAGCTTTTGATTTAAGGCCAATTTCAAACACTCTAGCGATTCTGTAGACAAGTACAGCCATATCTTCACAATCTCCAGTAAGTAAAGCAAGAGCATCGTTGAAGCTTTCAACGCCCTTCTTCTTCATATATCCGCTTGAATCTGTACTAAGATAAATCTCATCAGGTTTGTAGTTGATAGCTGTAGAAACTACGCACATAATTCTACATAGAATAACGGCACAAGTTGTAAAATCCTTTGAATAGGCGCTTCCTTCTTGGGATAACTGCTTCTCACAAGAGGAAATAAACCAATCCTCGGTGACATCTGTTCTTCTGAACACAATTCGTGTTAGATTTAACATATTATATTCACATAAGGCCTCGTTTTCATAGTGAACTTCGTTAATCCAATAAAATAAACCAGGTAGTGTAACTACATCGTTCCAATATGGAGCTCTTACTTTCTCTGTTACTTTGTCTGTACATCTAAACCCCCTACCGCCTTTCATCGCACACGCATCGTAAGGGTAATAATGAGAATTCACTGATTCTACTATAGTACCAGTTTGAGCAGAGGATAATCCTCCATGTCCATCAAACTTGAGTATTGTTGCTGTCGCCGAGTCTTCGCTCTGGAACTTGAACTTACGAAGGGCAGAAAAGCATTCTTCATTAAAATAAACAACTATTGTTCCCTTTGAAGGACTGTGTCGATCGATAATGACTGTAGGTACTATTAATTGATATGTACCCTTTACATTAAAAGGCCTTTCTTCCGCTAAGCTGGTCTGGAAAGATTGCCATAGTTGAAATAGAGATATTCTAAAGCAACCACATCTTTCGTAACAAACTTTCCCTTCTTCATTATCTGATTTTACCGTACACTCTCCCCAGATACTATCGTCAATTCTAAGAGACCCTACATTAAACAAGGGTATTTCTGCGATCGCTTCATTTGAATGTGAATAGTTGTCAAATGTGATGCGTGAATCTACAACACTTCTAGAGTATATGCGGTTTGTAGACGACCACCATCTCATGAAAGGATCATATTCCTCGTGTTTACCGGCTAATTCTCCTGTATAAAGAAATTTAAAGCGTAATATCGCGCTCATCATGAGTACTTTACAAAGATGATATCAATCTTATAATTAACGATAAAACAAATAGATACACGTCTCACTCTTTATTTCTAGCAGATCATTCATCATATTCATTGTCTGCGGGATACCGAATACTAAAATTCATTAGGGGCTTGTCACACAAAAGAGCAAGGTGTTCTTGCTTTTATGGATACATGGTAGGGCCATGTGAATTCATATGATGCTGTGAAAGAAATTGCCCTGCGACAAACCTTATATCTATTCACGAATAGAACAATAAAAAAACACAGTTCTCTTCTATGAATTTATTATCTACAACATATCTTTTACACGTAAATTGTATAGAGGTTGATAGTTAGAGGATAAGAATAATCCAATGAAGCTTCATCTACTTGGGCATATTGCTTCTTATAAGTACTATTGTGTAAAATTCGAGGATTAGATTGTATATGTTGATGTAGTAGAACTCCAGGTCCGAGCATTGGAGTAGTATTAATGTCCATTCCAGGGTTGACTCTGGGTAGAAATGTCATGAATAAAATTCTTCTTGTGTATAAATCCTTGGCTGATCTTCGTCCCGATCTTACTTCTTCACGATGTTTGGCTTGAGTTAACATTACTCGAGGAAGTCCAAATCTACAGGTTTCTTCCATGTATTCGGTATCTCCAAATCGATTCACTCCCTCTACTATGACATTTTTAAGATGAGTTAGTCTCGTAGGTTGTTTCTTGAGATCATAAGGATCATAAATATAAAAGGAGAATTCAAAGGAAGCTAGAAACTTGTGTTTGATAGATACTTCCAGTCCAACAGCTTTATCATAATTATCGTCTAAAGTCTCTCCAATGATGACTTTCTGTCCAGCATGTCCATAATCCCAGAGTTGTCGCAGAGTATAATAAGAATGTAAAGACTTCTTAGAAAGCTTATCCGTGGGTAGAAGTGACCATAAAGCTCTTCGTTCTTCTCCAATCATCTCGAAGAATTCAAACTCCTTGAATAGTTGATAGCGAGTAAATGGATCATCAGGAGCAGTAAGCACTCCACTACGCAAAGAAGACAAGACCATACGGAAGTAAAGAGGCTCTCGGTAAAAGATCATCGTGTAAGGTTCTCCCATCTTTGTAAGTTCCGATGGATTTACTTCACTGAGGCGTTTCTTGAAGTAAGGCAGTTTAGATAAAAGTCCAATAGTCTCTGATATCTCTTCATTCTGGATAAATATTCTGATTCGGACATCTCTGAGTGGTTTGAGGTTGTATTGAGGTTTAGCATTCTTATTAACAAGATTGGCAAGAGATCCTATTATCCGTGAGTGCAGAAAAAATCTATAAAGAAATACCTCCGCTGATATGACTATCATATTCATTGATATCGGTTTTTTCTAATCCTATAGGCGTACTTCCATCGTCAGGTAGATCAGCACATTGTCCTGATTGAACAATCTCTTCTTCGTAGCCATCTTCGTGAACGTGAGATCCATTGAATTCCTCAAAGGTCTTTGGAATGTCATTTGATTCTGATCATAAACATTAGCATCTCTCTTTAATCGTGATGACATACTAGAGGATTCGAATTTATCCGGAATGAGGCTTAATCCATAGGTAGATTTTGTATCCGGAATGAGAGAGAAGTTTTTGTTGTACGAGAGTTCCTTTATCAACTCATCCAAAGAAGCTTTGGATAATCCGTTATCAGTAGAATAACGTCCATTTCCGCCTTCCGATTTAACTCCATTAAGCTTTGACGATTCCAAGGCAGACATAAGAGCGGCTACGTTCTCGGGGATGTCGAATTTTCCATTAATATGGTCGTTCTCTCGCTCTCTCTTCAATACCTGGGTAGTAGTAGAAGAGTTGTGATAAGAAGGTTGATGAACTGGGGACATCGTCGGAGAAGTCAAAGAGCGCATCTTAGGAGAGGAAGTAAAGGTTTCTCTCTTAGGAGAGAAAGGAGGAGAAGCAAACGGCGAAGTAGTGGACTTGGAAGCGATTTGAGCTTTGAGCTCGATTTCCGCTTGTTTAGCTCTTTCAGCTAAAGGCCTCTTATTCCTTCTAACAGACTTCCTCTGGACTGGCTTCTTTTTGTTGTCTTCTTCCGATTTGCTAACGTCCATCGAAGTAGATGCCAATGTTTGAGGGTTTCCGAATTCTTCTTGGTTATCGCGAGTGAATTTGACCTCAGCAGCTGAAATTGGTGATTTAGAATCCAAAGGAAGTGTCGATAAGGAAGATTCTTCGGTTGTTTGCCTAAATGATTCTATATGAGTTTTTATCGGTATGGATCTACTCTTACATTGTTTAAAGACTTAAAAAGAGCAAAAAAGAGGGATCGCGTCAGAGGGGAGTTCTTACAACCAAAAATTGTCGACAAATAATATAAGGGAGCGCCCGTATCTAGGGAAAATCACAGATCAAGTTAAATCCCGGGATTCGAATCGTTTCCAAGGAAGAGAGGGTATTCCCCAAATCACTTAAGGGAATACACATAATTATTCAAGTTCTCTTCTATGGAATCGAATAAGGAAGCATCCACTATCCCAATAAAAAAGAGGAAGCCGGTTGTTCTTATCAATGAAAACTCTAGGCTCGAAGCACTGCTGCGCGGTTTTCAACACGGAGGAAGAAGTATTCAGCTCTTGCCTAATTGGATGGATATGCCTGACGGACTTTCTATCGAAGCGTTCGTTGTAAACTTTAAAAAGGACATCACTTCGTATGAAGAACGAAAGAATCCATTTGGCACACACACTTCTATCACAGAGAAGCACCTTTATTATAGATTAAAGTATCATGGAGATATTGCTGTTTCTTACCGACACAACACTGGTAATAAAGAGGAAGATATAGAATGTCCTCATGTAAACAAAAGGTATGTGATCCGGTTAAGTTATATAACAGCAATAGTCTGCCAGAATTACTTTATTACGCGGAAACTCTCGGCATTGATGTGTATGATGGGATAACCAAAACAAGTCATTATTACCCGAAATTGTGGACAGAGACTAAAAGAGTTCTCAGATTAAGAGGAGAACACATAGAATCTCTCTTTTACGTAAAAGACAAGGAATATCCATTCATGTACAACGATCTGAAGAGTCTTATTATCTTTATGTTTGGAGAGGATAGACTTCATAAGATACGCCAATCCTACGAATGGTTTACAAATCAACACTTTGACATCAAGAAGCCTCGAATCGAATCAACTAAATAAGACGTTGTTATACATAATACACTGCAAATAACACTTA
>CAXARX010000751.1:0-21883 GCA_963971425.1 Bryoerythrophyllum caledonicum | reverse complement strand
AAAATGGTTTTTTCAGTCGTTTGGTCCTGCCACGGTGGCAGAGACACAATGGTTGGACCAAAATGTTTTTTTCGTATTTTGGCTCAACCACCGTGGCAGAGACACTGTGGCTGGACCAAAATGTTTTTTTAGTCGTTTGGTCCTGCCACGGTGGCAGAGGCACAATGGTTGGACCAAAATGTTTTTTTCAGTCTTTTGGTCCTGCCACGGTGGCTGAGACACAATGGCTGGACCAAAATGTTTTTTTCGTATTTTGGTTCAACCACCGTGGCAGAGACACTGTGGCTGGACCAAAATGTTTTTTTTAGTCGTTTGGTCCTGCCACGGTGGCAGAGGCACAATGGTTGGACCAAAATGTTTTTTCAGTCTTTTGGTTCTGCCACGGTGGCAGAGACATAATGGCTAGACCAAAATGTTTTTTTCGTATTTCTTAGTTATTTGGATTCCCTGTTCAAAACTCTTACAGAAATTGTTCGAAAATTTTAAATCGGATCATTTTCGGACAAATTAGACCATCTTTTCTTCCCCATACAAAACATAGGCAACGCACGCACACACATTGCTTACGTACATACGTACATAAACTCACAGTACGTACATACACATACAGTTCGCTCAGTGCAGAGAGCGCACTGCATTTAAATCGGCAACGCTAACGCCACACTAACCACTAACATCCTAACACACTGCAAATAACCGACCGTTGCGCACAAATCTTCTCCATCCTCCTTTTTCCATCTTTACAATTCGTTAAAAGTACGCAAATAGAAAACCAGGTCAAAGTACCGTTTTACGCGAAGCTTAGAAAATTAACCGTTGAGCAATTGGAATTCTTCTCAATACACTAAGTGAGTCGTTCGTTGGTTAATTCAAACTAGCGGCAGACATTTGTTCCTCACTACGACGGCGCGCTTATAGTAGCGTACCGAAGTTCGTCGGGTGTACGACACAGAAAAAGTCGCTGGCTGGTCATCGACCGCAACGATAAATTTTAGTGTAACATTTTAAGTGTAAACGTTGTCGCGCGCGCGCGCGCCATTAAGGTCAAACTCAGGTCAGTTAAATTTTTCCTGAAGGACAAAATAAATTCGTATCCAACTTAAAACAAGTTGTCCAACGGATAAACTTGGTCGTTTGTTTTGCTATATTTCCAAAACAAACAACCAATTTGAACACAGAAGTAATTTTAGTTGACCACGGTGTAATAGAGGTCAAACTAGTACCAACCATAAATTTACAACAACCCGTTTGAATTGCTTAGGCTAGCGACATAAACTTCTTACTAGTAAACAATTCTAAAGGAAAACAACGACCGAAAGAGGTCAAGCAGACAGACAGCGACGAAAAGAATTCGTTGGCTGTAATAAAATACTTTACTAGTAAACATCAGAAACAAGTAAAACCACATATTGAAACAACTTAAACGCATAAGAAACTTTCAGTGACCGCTGTGTACGAGGTCAGAAATACAACCAACCATACACACTAAAACAAACTGTTTAAATTGCTCACACTACCGACTTCCAAAGTTAAAACTATCGGCAGCATCCAATCTCTAATTGGGAAACAACGACCGTAAATAGGTCAGCGAAATATACAACAACAACGGACGGCTATATATATATAGCAAGAAAAAATTCGTTGGTTGTAGTAAAATAATTTATTAGTAAACATCCAAACAAGGAAAAGCAAGTATTGATTTTATACTAGCGATAATTTATGTACATAATATCCGGCCGAAAACAAACAAATTCAGGTCAATCCAAGTACATACTATACGCAACAACAAAATAAAAGATTAACTGAGACCGAAACGGTCTGATACGCGCGAATATAATATTTTCAAAACAACAAGAAAAGTTACATTTACGTACGTAAAAGAACTCGAAACAAACACGTACAAGTAAATTAATTTAACACGCAAACGACAGAATAAAACGCGCAAATAAAATACGTTAATCATAATGACACCACACATCGCACGTACACTATAAAATAACTCCAGTGTCAGTACGTATCAAACCAAACAATACACAGTTCCAAACAACACACGGAATTGATTGCAAATCTCTACTTCTCTCTTTTTCTTTCTGTTTTCTTCTCACAACTTCTTCACAAGGAACCGACTTCTACTCACCTCTTCTTCATCCTTCTACACATTCTCAAACTGAATTGATACGAACGGAACGTAATTACCCATAAAACCTCCCACCGAAAGAACAAGACAAGTAAATAACTTACCAGTATAAAATAAAATACAACATCAATTAAAATACTGAGAAGCATACGCATATTAAGATCGACGACGAAAGAGAACACACAAATAAGATAAGGTAATTATAAAATATAAGACATCAGCATACCAGCGTGCCAATCTGCGTGTGTAATATACGTATGTAACAACAACAAAAGTCATTACAAAATACTTGACTAATATTTTCGCTCAATAATTAGTCTTCTCCCTCTCATCTTCACTCACCTTTAATACGTTACGGCACCAACTTCGCATCATTGAACGCTCAAAAGGCGAAGTCATCATCGTTCAAAGTCGCCAAAGATAAAGCATCATTATCCGATTCATCCGAATACTTTGGCTCAGCAGCAGCACGAGCAGCGCGTACCATATCGCCGCTACGTACAACAGCAGGCACAGCAACACCACGTGCGACATCACTAGTCGAACTCGGTCCAGCAACAGACGACGCAGCAGCACCACGATTAGCACCGCTAGTCGAACTCGGTCCAGTAACAGACGACGCAGCAACACCACGATTAGCACCGCTAGTCGAGCTTGGTCCAGCAACGGGCAGACCGAAAGATTGGGCAAATTCCACACGTTCAGCAGCAGTAGCAATACGCTCGCCCTGAACAGCATACACAGTGCAACCGCGCTGACAAATATCATTGAAGAACTGCTGACTTTCGACAGCGCCAAGCTGAACAGCAGCGACCGGCGAACGCAACACACCGCCCGCACCTTGACCGACTTCGCGGAGATCGTCGTCTTCATCGGCATCATAACCAGCAGCATCAATAGCTTGCTGCGTTTTCTTGACGCGTGTCGACGGATTCCTGTGTGAATCAATAATACAATAACACTTTCTTACTCTTTCTCTCTCTTCTTCTTGAATCTGAACTAAGCGCTAACAATTCTTCATCATCGGTACTTACAGTGTCGGTAGCGACTTTCGGCTGTTGCCACTACTAGTCTCACTAACTTTTTCACGACCTTCCGGCAGCGACAGCATCGTCTTCTTGTTCAACGTACGACCCGAACGTATATCGTGACGATCTGTCAAACATTTTACGGAATCATCGTCACTGACAGCACCGACAACAGCAGTCTTTTTACAAGCCGCCGCACGAGCCAATAGACGCTCGCATTCAACATCAGCAGCGTGAGCGGCAGCATCAAACACTGAAGTACAGTGGAACGGAAGTGGCGGTAACGACATATAAGCATTACAAAAATCCACACCCTCCACATCGCCTTCGTCATCAGTCGATTCATGGCTGTACATGCATAAATCAATAGTGCATGCATAAATAAATTAAACCAACAACTCAGCCTTAAAAGCAACGACAATACTTACATCAGAAGACGCGCTGCCACCTCACGAGCCACACGACGCTCTTCAGCAGTCTTCTTAGGCGGCGCAGGAGCTACAGCCAACAAACGTTCGCGTTCGACACCAGCAGCGTGAGCAGCCGCAGTACGCGCAGACGTACGCCGATACTGAAAAGGTGGCAACGGCGAAACATTACGGTCCAATACGCCCTTCATACCGCCTTCATCGCCACTAGATTCACGTCTGTACATGCATACATTTAAACATTTGCATGTGAAATTATAAATCACTACAATTATCGACCCTGTTAGTACCAACAAAACTTACATCACAGGACGAGCTGCAGCGTTACGAGCCAAACGACGTTCCTCAGCAGCTTTACGAGCCGAACGGCAATCTCTAACGATTTGACATTCAGCGTCGCGACGGGCCTGATCCTGTAAAGCCAACTTGGCTTCGTTTTCCACACGCTGACGTTCTACACTGCGTAAGTGTTTCTGATAGCCGGAACTATTCGAGCCTTCATTGCGACGAAAAACATAACTTTTACAAGCTGCCTTAGCAATAGCAGCGGCAGCGTCAGCATATTTCTGGATAGCAGCAGCAGTGCCTGCGTTCTTACGTTCGTGTTCCACGCGGCGAACAAAAGCCACATAATCTTTATTATCCGGACCACCACCACCCAAGAAAGCAACCGGCTTTACAACAACAGTTGCAGCAAGATTCACCGCAACTTTACGATCCGAATCGTCGGAATCTACGATTTGATGCTCCATGAAACTGAGTGAAGTCGTATCATCAGACGACAGCGTTTCGTCCACAGATGTCGACCACTTACCGCCACTCGTAGCCGAAACAGTAGCAGAAGCACTACTTGAAAACAAAGTTAACATAACAACACAAGTAACAAAAAGTTCCATCACGACCACACATATCAGTAATAAAATCAAAATACTTACTGAGAGTTTCGACCGCTTAACTTGCTCTTCTTCTTAGCGACAACCTTCTTCGGTGCTAGAACAGCCGGTACTACAGCCTCGTCACCAGAATCAACAGCACCAACGGGGCTATATAAATAAGAAGAACAAATTTAACAACTATAATACTAACCGCATAACAACTTAAAATAAAGCAAAGTCATAATTCTCACCTATTGTTACGTCGGAAAGATCCACCATCACTCGAAGCAGCAGTAGCACTGCACATTAGAAACAATTACAAAAGTTTTTAACCATTGAACCTCAAACGTGAAACAGACAGAAGGAAATAAATCACTTACCGACTAGCTTTACCGCGCGGTCGACGCAATTTCTCCTTTTTCTTTACTGACAAGTCGGCTAACTTAGCACCGGCCATAAATACATCGTCAGGTAGATTGTCGCCACTAACAGCAGCAGCGCTGCTTGTATAAAAGAAGAAAGAATTAAATAAATCGAAAAGACATCATCGATAAGAAAGTAATAAACTGTAAACACCGGAACTCACCTCGAAACACGACGCGACTTGCCGCGAACCTTCTTGTCTTTATTCGTGATCGTCTTTTTCGACACCTTCGTCGGCGCATTCGTTTGATCTTTTGCGTCATACTTACTCTTGATAGGTACGATATCAGCAGCCGCAAACTCATCAGCAATCGTACGGCTAATCTCTGCAAGCTCAATAGCATCGTGAAGATCGTTATAACGCTTCTTGACAGCCTCGGCCACCTTGGTAATAGTCTTATCGTACTTCGTACAGAACCGATCTAACGGCTCAGGGTACAAGCGACGGCGGCAATTGAAACCAAAGCGACCGGCAAAGACGGTTTGCAACTTTTGAATATAAATACCGCAGTTGTCTATTACCATACCACCGTACGATTCTCTTGCCTCTTTAACCATATACTTGACCATAGCGTCCCAATCGGCAAACTCGCCTTCCCGAACCACAGCGTTGAAAACACGTCGGCCGAGACCAGGCAGAAGCAATAGCTTTTGTTGCGTCAAATTAATCTTAGCCACTTTACAGATCTCTCGGACATCTTTTTCCTCGACTTTAAGCTTTCCTTCCACCGAAAGAAATTTTGCCAACCACTTGCGACGTAGTTGCACGCCCTGCTCGCAACACCAGCGGTTGATCACTAAGACCAGCGCAACTTGACGTTGGAACAACGTGCGACCACCGCCATCTTCAGTCGGTACGACCCAACCTCGCGGCACATCGCGGCCTAACTCTGCCGACTTTGTCTGCTGCTCTAGAGGTACTCGAGGCATGATCGGAGCGAAAGCAAATAAATAATAACTTAAAAGTAATAGCTAACGACTTGCAACAAGCAAGAACAGGAAGCTTGCCTGACGTGACAAACGACGAAGTCGCTTCGAGAAAAGAAAATTTAGAAACTCGAAGGAAATTTTTAATAAAGTGATAATAACTCACACAGTGAGAACCGATTGAAGTGCCACCAGCAAACTTCGCAGAAAGCGAAAACGAAAGTACATTCCACGGACGTACACTTGCTGCGTCGGAGGACGGAGGTAGTACAACCTGTTGTACAGTAAATAAGACCCAGTTTTCACGACAGGAACAGGGGCGACCAGAAATTGCATAAACTCGTAAGAAACCGCTTTAAAATCTTCAAATTGAAATTTTCGATTCTCAAACCACTGGTTACACGTGAAACCACTCAGTCACCAGGGTATTAACTGAAACACTAGAACTTTACTAATCAGAGCCTGATTGAAGATTGCACGTGGTTGATAACAAACAACGAAAATGACAACCGCACGCACACCAATCACTGATTCAGTTATACTGCCATACAAAACACGTGCCGCAACTAGACAGCACTTTGACCCACAGGGCAGACAACAACTGCTCTTTGAAAGCGACGAACAATTTTTTGCATCCGTACTCTACCGTACTATAACAGAAATAGCATCAG
Source organism: Bryoerythrophyllum caledonicum (assembly GCA_963971425.1). Taxonomy (NCBI): domain Eukaryota; kingdom Viridiplantae; phylum Streptophyta; class Bryopsida; order Pottiales; family Pottiaceae; genus Bryoerythrophyllum; species Bryoerythrophyllum caledonicum. The sequence goes on along the minus strand of CAXARX010000751.1, from coordinate 15,394 downwards.
CAATGAAAACGCTATCCTATGACTTGCGCATGCTGTTCGTGCGCAGCACTCTATCTGTTACAGCGTACAGAGATGAACGTGCAGATTTACTTAGTACGGAGACACTGTTTAGCTATCTATCACGCGCAAATTACTCACAGCGTATGATGCAAAAGATTGAACAGAAATTCCAACTTACTGATTTTGAAGAACTACGGGAGGTAATTCTCACAGAACCAAACAACATTTTACCAGATCTGATGAAACGATTACCTGACTATGAATTTGATTTTGACCCAGAAAAGAGCATTTGCAAACTACACGCCAATTGCCGCAAATTCTATACACCTAAGAAGCGCCAAGAAACTGTCAAACAGGAATCACCACCTGTCGGTTCGTCCAGTTCCTCAGAGAGCTCTAGTACAAACAACACTAGTTCTACTGATAATTCAACAAAAAGCTCGTCTAGTAGTTCTACAAAGAGCGTGAAAAGTCATAAATCAAATAAATCGCATAGAAGCTCTAAATCCTCTCACAACGATAAAGACGACAATAAGCAAACAAGTGAACCAAGACGTTCCAGCAGAATTAAAGCAGCAAAGAAACCTGCTGAGGAAGAAATACAAACAACTCAGTCGCCGGAAACGGCTATAAAAATAACTAACGCCCTACCATCTAGCAATAAGACTCGGACAATTGACACATCATACCGAGTAACACCATACAGAACTATACCATATGCATACCGAGAAAACACACAACATCATTTTGATATGTACAGGCAGCCTAAACTAGATACCCCGGCGAATGAAAACTTCTTCTTGTCCGTCCTTGTTTGCAGAACAAAAGAAATTGCTCAACTAATGTTTAGAGCACCACCACAACTAACGAAACTCTTTATACGCAGTTGTGTATCGGTAACAGCCTATCAGAATGAAAGAAACGAACTGGCTGACCCAGACCGCATATACCGCTGTTTACAACTTTATGATAATGCTACTCACGCGGTGCGTGATTTACAGCACATCCTGAGGTCCCTGGACTTCAAACGGTTACACCAAACCATCCTAGAAGATAAACATAACACTATCATAAAGGATATTTGCGAAATCCTTCCTGAGTATGAATATAATACTGGAGATACTATATCGAGTATTATCTGGGAATGCAAAAATTTGAGAGAACCCTTGTATTCCGTGGTATTCGGTATATCTGACGAACCCATAGTATCCGTAAATATTCATGAGCCCCCTAAGGGAACCGTTGAGAATTCAAATTCTGTAAACAACTCAACGCTGTATCAAGAGCCCACAAGCCCGGCAACTTTTTCCCAGAGCGCTCGCTCAAAAAAAGCAACTCCCGAAAACTTACCCACACATAACCAAGAACCGTCCCCTCATTTTCCGACTCCTCGACCGACGTCGCCGATCATTTCAACTGCAGCAAACAAGGAATTGCATGACACCGGCAGAATATCACCGTCTAATCCAGCCTTGACCGAATTCACATTCACTCACAGGGATGTCTTTATAGCCGAGAAGAACAAAATCAAGGTGATCAACACTCCAACGACTGTGACAACGAAGAACAACAACGTTCCATCACCGTTGACAGCGAAAAACACCGGTAGAAAGAGTCATCGCGACCTGGTGCATGCAAACATCATCCGTATAGCTCATAAAATGCAGACGAGAGCGGCATACGACAAATTCACTACGGCCGAAAAGACCTACGAAGAAGTTTCGAAAAGCTTCGGCGACACCCCGACAAAAGAACAAGCTGTACTGCTAGAAGAAGCTCAAGACGACTATCAGCAGAAGGCTGCTAGATTTGCAATGCTAGGTGTCCGTGAGAGTAGACGATATCAACCAGATCTCTATCCAACACCAACCCAAAACGAGCACCACGTAATAACTCCACAACAACTTATTGGCAAAAAGCCAAGCATCATCATCAACAAAACACCTCAAGCCGATGAAACTAGCAACGCACAATAACAATTTCTTGCTGACAACGTCGCCGTTATAAAATCCCTGTCGAAGCAAAACTTTTTGACAAGCAGCATCAATGAGAGCATGCAAACAAGTCCGTTGCTGGAGAACTCTTCGAAAGAGCACGTAACACATCAGCCATCAGCATCGATAAACATAATCCGGAAACGCCCGATTCCATCTAGCTCACCCGTTTCGATCTCACCAGAGACAATCAACATCGTAGCGCGACAGCTAAACTCATGGTCGCCGCAAGAAGAAAATAGCCACACAGCCGGTACACGAGTTGATTCAACGGAGATGCTGCAAGACGAATTACAATACACTCGTGAACGACTTCAACGAGCGCGTAATCGTACAATCAACAGGTGCGGAGCGATCAACACAATTAGCTTGATGCCGACCGATCAGCTAACGACGTTACGACTTCCGGCACTCGAAATGACCACATTCCGACGCGGCTTAACCTGTATTGAAGAACTAGAAAATATGGGTGTTTTATTTAGCGACGACGACGGCACGCACACTACAACAAAACGTAGAGCTCGAAAAGCTATTAAAATAGCTACACAACATGGCTTATGGGCACCAATCTACTTTGACAACACACGACCGAATGCCGACGAAGCATCAGATCATAACTCTAAGAGCAGTAAACAACGTAAATCAAAGAGAGTTCATTCAGTAAAGAAAGATGTAATTAAGAGCGTAAACAAGGAAAGTACAGGTAGTACACGTTATAGCGGGAAAGAACACAGTACTACTAAGGCAAAACAACTGCCACCGCCACCGGAAACTTCTTTATCAAAAAAGGCGCTAACAGAAGATCAAGTGCAAATGATGAAAGATCTCGGGTATGCTGTTCCTAAAGTAAAAACATACATGAATCGCATGCAGGAACATTACAGTTTGATACGTTGTGCATTTCCAAAACGGCAAATTGTAATGATAGCTGAAGAACTAGGCTATAATTTTCCTTCCTTTCCCAAATGGACTAAGAATAAAATGCTAACAGCTGACCAATTTGATGATGCATTAGACAAAAACATCTTCGAACTCGGCATAAAGAATAGTCGTATTATACGAGAATCGGACTACATGATGCGCACTGTTATCGGCGCATTCTTGTATCAAGGATTTTTTGACCCACAAACTAAACTGTTGCAGATAAGCTCGAAACGCAAACTACCACGAAATATACTAAAAATCCGCCCTCTAATTTTTACTCAGATGAAACTACCACGTCTCGCAATGCTAGCAGACGAATACTACAAAACACGTAAATTTTACACCCTAGACGCGCCACACCAAGATCTACCAATTGGATACTTTGATCCAGATAAAAGTTATTCATCTGATAATAGTACCGATAGTTCACATAATGATCAGTCAGAAATCACCGCAACTACACCCGCGCTAGCCGCTCGCTACCGTGCGTGTTCCCCGGAAACATTAAAGCACTTAATAGAATTAGCCACACAACAACTATCACCAATCAGTAGACACACTATACAAGAGAGTGGCTATACAACACCAGTGTTTGCTTCCGCATTTATTCTAACGGGATACATGTTTACACGGGGTGATGACTACTGTAAGATTACGTATGGTGACACACCACTACCAGACGATGTACTGACTATCGAGCCGGATTTTTACAGGCACATTAGCTTACCATTAGCCGCGAAAAAGGCTAAATCATTCCAAACGAGATATCAAGTTAAAGCAGTGCCATATCGCAATAAGATAAAACAGCTACCAGTAATAACTGATGACACATCAACCGCTCAGTCAATTGAGTGGGAAGAAGAACATACAAGTGTAGTCGTAAAAACATTAACAGAAAACGAACTGCGCAAATTGTCAGAAAGATTTCGAGCGGCCATAGAATACGCGATGGAAACACTCAGCTCAAGACAGCTGGTCACCTTCTATGACATCGCGTACTCACCGAAATATTTTCTCGGACAACTGATCTGGTACGGAAATTTTCAGCTAACACAAAGCAAATGCACGGTGTCACTGGCAGGTCAACCCTTGCCTGAGAATATTCTTAATGCTGACCCAACCCCTTTGCGTAATACCGGGCTCCAATATCTAGCCAAATTGGCTGAAATGAAAATTTTTCCTGGACCAGATACAGTACGAAAAATTCCAACATCAGAAGAAGTTTACCAGCACTTTGACAATTTGATTCGATACACTAACTTAAGTGAAGAAGTACAATTCAAACTACTAAACCCCACCATTGACATACCAGAAACAGACACATATAACACACATTATTGTAGCTCATCCTTTGAAAGTGAACCCGTTAAAATAGCAAATAAATATCTAGACATTCAACCGATTCCTCGAATATCACCACAACAGCATAACTGGTTGCGTGATTTAGGGTATAAAATAGCACAGCACAAAGAAATAAATGACAAGAGAAGAACTAACGTCAGTTACGCAGCTAAGGTACCAATTTACCATGGTACACCAGTACCAACAGACATACTAACAATGAACCCAAATCTGTTAATACGAATCGGACTACCAAATCTAGCTCAAATGGTAAAACAGTATCAGAATGTATCATATCAGATACCACCAGACAAATGTCGACAAGTCTCAAACGGAAACGAGCATGATGATCATTTGCCTGCAGCATGTAGCGCGCACGGTATGCAACCAATCATCTGGCATACACTGCCTCCTCTGACGCTCACCTGCCAGACGCTCAGTGAATACAATCAGAGCAGTAACATCATTTGCTGCAGGTACTGTTATCAACCACTTGTTTTTGACATTGGTACTAACGGTAAAGCAACTTCATGCTGCACGTACTGTGACTACGTATCAAACAACAGTCCGCGCCACCCGAACCGTGTCTCTTTTTGCCGCACTTGCTCTAGCTTTCATGACCGCTACGGTGTGTGTAAAGAAAACTTTGAATTCCCCACAATTAAAACGCCACGTGTCATCTGCGCAATCTGCCTGGCAGACACACATAATAGTAACCAATGTCAGCGAACTCATTACGTGTTTGAAGGCACAGACAAACACCCTACACAAAATATTTCTGACTATAACGAAGAAAATAACCTGTACAGCAAAGAACCAACAGAAGTTATTAAACGCCCAGAACGACCAGAATCACGGAGGTCAATTATCGAACCACTCGAAACCTCGCGTGAAGGTGTTCACCTTAAAACACTCAATCGGCGTTCAGCCCTTCGTTATAAACCGCTACGAATTACAGAAGCAGAAATATGTGAACTTAATGCCATTGCCGATGAGCGGCCATTTGATGACATCCCAGAAGACAATGTTCTTATTATTGACGATGATCAACATCAATCTGAAATTAATGATAGTACATAAAGTACGCCTATCCAGCATAGACAACATAGTAATAAATTATCGAAACAGATTGATCTCCCGCCGGAAGGATTTTGCTGACTCAAACTCGCAGACGGTGAAATGCCGCAGACAGAGAATGTATCACTTCCAAAGGAAGATGAAGCAGGCCCATCAACTAATAACAGTAACATAGAGCAGAGTTTTGACCACAATATAATACCTGAAGAAACACCTGACACCGTACACATGACGCTATATAACACGGTGACAGTAACAACACCGGGTACACATGTACGTACGTACGCTGCTGCAATGAGTACGCAATACTATAACATAAACGAAACACAACCCAAACGTTTGAACACGCAAACAATACCACCAATGATACCAATGCTACCAACAGCAGCAGCTGCAGCAATTCAGTCACCATACTATCCACCTCCAGCAATAGACATAGAACAAAATCCACCCCAACGGATTCTACGAACAACGTTTGATCAAAACCCTATACCGCATTCTTCTGTTTCTAACCCTCATCCTGATCCTTCTGCTTATTCACATCTACGGAGAGATAGTGATCGGTACGAACAACAAACTAATCAAGACTACCCACCACGTATAAATACAACACGAAATCTTTACGCAGATAATGAGGAATACGAAACACAACGTAGACGACCACATGAACCAAAACCAAATCAATATACACCAAATACAGGCTACCCCGATAGCTATCGTGATAGGTCAATACCAGCTGAACAGAATCATAACAGCACACAACCATACAGCCAAACGTATAACAACAACATACCGGCATCTGATAACACTCCAGCAAATCCATACTATAATGATCACAGTACAGGAAGACAAACCAATACAATTCATGTTGGTTATGAAAATAAAGGCCCACGTTTTGACCCACAAAATAAGACTGACCACGCAATTACCGTATGGGCTAAATTTATTGAAATCTTCAACATACACATGAAAGCCCATAACATAAACCAACAAGAATGGGGAAAATTCTTATATCTTAGCTTGTGCGGACAGGCGAAAACGTTAATAGACACCTGTACCACTAGTGCGCATCGTGACTACAATAAAATGGTGCGCATTTTAAGTGAATCGTATGGCCAACAAAATGTACGCGCACAGGCGGAAAAAAATTTATTAACACCATACAAACCGGAAGAGGGCGGTTCCATTGGTGCGTTTATAAGAATGCGCGCGGAAGACTACCGTCTTGTACACGCAGTATCAGCAGAACAAGTCGAGGAGAACGCCTATGCTACAGTACTGGCGTTACTACCAGCGCAGTACCAGCATGCAGCGAAGCGCGCATTCCGACAGGGCCACCATTCAATAGATATGAGACCAACCATCAGTAATCTAGTTGCAACTTGCAACATCGAGCAAGATATTGCTGAAGGACAAGCAGCAGCAAATGTCTCTAGCCTCTATACACAATACGGTCATCCGGGAATGTATTTCACGCAAGCGGTAAAAGCTGCTTTGTCGCCCAGTAAAGTAACACAAGCGACAGTGAAATTCAGTTCACCATCCCGTGAGCGTACACAGAGACCGCCTAGTAGACCTCAAACACCACTAAACGAAATCCAATGCTTAACATGCAAAGGTAATCACTATGCACGTGACTGTCCGAATAAGCCAAAGAAAGGCTGCCACAACTGCGGCTTATCGGATCATCAGTACAGAGAATGCCCTGAACCTATGCATGAGCATTTAAAACGAGCGCTGGAACTGCGTCGTTCACCGCGACCACCACGCCCTGCAACACCAGGACCAGTTCCTCAAAACACCATACTTAAAACAGCAAATGCGGAAAGAGCTGAAAAAGCTATTGAGCATGTACAAAAAGAACTAGTAGAATATCGTACCAAAATGGACGAGCGTTGGGATAAATACCAACAACAAAATAACAACACAATGCAACAACTAACGAGTGTGCTTGACAAACTACTCCGGTCACCAAGAAGACCGCCGGATACTAGTTGTTCTACACAAGCTGCGCAAAACAACAATAACAACAACAACAGACGCGGCGGAGGAGGCGGTGATTCATCAGGAAATTTTAAACGAACAAGTAATTATCGTCCCCCTTCTAACACTAGTAATAAATCCACCAGTCCGGCACCAGCAGACAAAACCACCAGTAGTAATGAAAACACCAAGAAATCAGACACTAAAGGTCATACAACTCCAACGTCACAAACAAAAGACGACTTCAGCAATGTACACATGCTGACGGGTTTTAACAGTAATATCGACGGCCGCGCTCGTCACCGTAGTTTTCGCACTACTGTAATAGGAAAGAAAGAGGAAGATAATACATCAAATAAACCTCAAACAATTCTTAACTGTGCGAAAACCATACTTCAGCGCATACGTAAAGGAGACAAAATACCACAGAACAGACTTTTGTCTCGATACACACAAACCCGCAGAACACACATAACACCAGAAGGTTTGGAAGTTGTACATTTAGAAACTAGAGGGTCAGAACCACCAGACTTCCTTAGACGTCATATCCCACTCGAAACCATGTGCACAGTATATGGACACACTACACTACTGATATATGATAGTGGTTCTGGACATAACATTATACAACAACAATTGTTTGAAAGTTTTCCACCTGCGGAGGTACAACTGTCAACAACCCCGATACCAATTACTGGTAGTACCGGCCACTGTCTAGGCGTGCAAGGCACTGCCGTACTGGAAATACAACTCGGTACTTGGCACGGACGCATACCTTTCTTGGTAGCGCAAAACTTCGGCGCAAACATACTTGTTGGAAATAACTTCATACAAGAACATCAAATATGTTGGTGGACTCTTAACGCAAACATTGTACTGTAAAAGGACTTTTATGAACCAACAAATCCAAATAATAACCATTCAATCATCATGAATTATCACCGTCGTCAGACCATATATAATGTATACACAAAGAAAACAGTGTCACTACGCACACACGACAATGCGCACACAACCGCGGGTAAGCACAACCTGGCGTCACTCTGCGTGCACATTACGCAACCACATCAGTCGTGTAACTTTAGCGCAAACACTTTCCCTTCATTACCCAATAAATGTGAAGCCATCTTCACACCAGCAAACACTGTACTACAGCAATCAATGTGCAACGTACAATCTGTTGTCAGAATAAAGAATGGAGAGTTCACTGCACGTTTATTTGCAAAGCGAAATCAACCATTAATCATACCACCGAATACATATGTAGGTATACTACACTGGGCGGAATTTGACATAGTCAGTGCCGGTAGTAATGAAACAGCACAGAACGAACTATTCAGCATATTCCTGAACACCATTGACGACATGAACAGTAATATTGATGACGACTTAACATGTAACATTTGCACAAATTGTGCACTTACATTAAATGAATGCGAGTGTGAGGACGACGACGAATTATTAGATATAGATTCAGCGATAAAACGAGCAGCTGAATGCGACGGTACGCGCGCACAGGCCGAAATAGGCAACAATACACCCTTCGTTCCAGAGGGCTGTGAAAAAGTTGTACTAACGGAAGAAGTACGCGCAGACCGTTTAGCACAAGTGATGATGAAAGTAGGAACATCTGACGCATATCAAAGAAAATGTATGGAAGAACTCTTAAAAGAAAATATAGCAACATTTGCATTTTCAGACGCAGAAGTAAGACGATGCACCACACGAGTGTTTGATATAAAAACCCATGAACCACCAGTAAAGTCAAAACCTCGTTACCAAGGCATAGAAAAAGAACGAGCCATCAATAAGATAGTAACAAAACTATTAGCTATTAATCTGGTTGAACCCACTCTTAGTTCATGGGGGAGCCCAGTGGTTTTAGTCAAAAAGAAAGATTCAGACGAACCACGCTTCTGCATTGACTATAGAAAACTTAACGCCGTAACGGAAGACGACGCCGGCGCATTACCACGAATGGAGGTGGTATTCGATGCAGTAGCAGGAGCAAAATTTGTATCAATGTTAGACATCCGCCAAGGGTATTGGTGCGTTTCACTAACAGAAGACGCTAAATCTAAAACAGCGTTTACATATATGGGCGGAAACTTTCAATGGAACGGTATGCCCTACGGTCTGAAGAATGCACCAGCAGCATTCATGAGGCTAATGAATCAAATTTTTAACGACATGCTCTATGAAACTGTTGTGGTTTACATTGACGACATAGTTGTTTTTAGTAAAACTTTTGAGGATCATATGTTACATCTGAAGGAAGTTTTTAAACGACTGCAAGAAAACAATTTGTCACCAAAACCAACAAAGTGTCAATTTCTACAAGCTGAACTAAAATGTTTGGGAGTAATACTAACAAGAGACGGCACACGTATAAGTGATGAAAAGATCAAAGCAATACGAGATTTCCCAATCACCGGTACAATCAAAAATATACGCAGCTTCTACGGAGCCGCTAACTTCTTTAGAAAATTCATACCTGAGTTCAGCAAAATAGCACGTCCTCTTAGCCAAATGTTTGGCAAACGAAAAGCTGAATTCGGACCAGAGCAACAAACTGCTGTTGAACTGTTGAAGAATGCCATGACAATGGCGCCGCTTCTCGAATTCCCAGACACAACAAAACTTTTTCACCTTTTCACCGACGCCAGTGATATCGGTCTTGGCGCCGCGTTAATGCAGGGAGAAGTCGGCAGCTTCAAACCAGTTCTTTTCGACAGCCGTTGCGTAACAGATGCGGAACGAAAATACACAACAACAGAAAAAGAACTTTTAGCAATTGTACAAGCATCACAAAAATTCGCCGCATACCTTCACGGTCGTCGCGTAGACATATACACAGACCACCAACCTTTACTAGCCATGAACAACGAACCAAAATGTAAACGTATTGATGACCGCATGTTTCGCTGGTATAGCGAGCTGAATAAAATGCAGTACAAACTGATTTATTTTCCAGGTCTGAAGAATGTCGTCGCTGACGCTTTGTCGCCAAACCCGGTCAACCCACCGGTAATGATACAGAATAACCAACCAGACACTTGCCTTGTTGATTTAACTGAAAACACCGCTACGTATGTCGCCGGCATATCCAACATGCCGTTGTGCGCGGATTTGTTCGTTAACACACGCCACAACTCGGGGTTTTCGATTGACCATACATCGCTCCTAAACAACCAACAGAAAGAACAACTTGCTAGAAATTTAATCGATCACACTGAAAATACAGACGTAAAACCACGCAAACATTTGCCGACAGAAAAAGTTGTTGTCGGTACTTGTTTTTATGAAACACTTACTAATCGCGTCGTTGACACTGAGATAATTGTCCCATCAACACTTCCAGAAAACACACCATTACATCAGCATAACATCGAAGCCAGTGTAAACAGCCACACTCTGGTGTCACAGACAGAACACATTAGAGAAGATTTTGCACAATTAGCCACCGCACAGGAAAACGAACCGTTGGTCGCTAAAATAAAAGAACACATAACCAACCAAGAGCAACCATTACCCGCAGACATTCCAACAATAACTTGGAGTCGCCTATGTGCACAGTTTAAAAATTTGCAAATCATAAATGGTGTTTTATATCAAGTTAAAACGACGAATAACAAGAGAAACATCAAAAGATTAGTAACGCCGCCGTGTATGTGGCCAGAATTATTTAAACAATTGCATGACGATAACAACCATCGTGGTTGTACACGCACACAACATGACGCAAACCGAAAAGTTTGGTTTCCCTTACTAATGAAAAATCTAATGAGATACATTCGCTCATGTGAATCATGCACGCGGGGAAAATCTCCTTCCGTGCCAATAAAAGCCCCACTAGTAATTGCACAACAACCGTTAAGACCCTTTGAACGCATTGCTATGGATCTATTAGGGCCAATTCATACACTCGGTTCTAAAATGAAGTATGCGCTTATCATAGTGGACTATCTCACTCATTACGTAATAGTTGAACCAATGATGCACAAAGACTCACGTGCAGTATCTCAGGTTCTTATACGTGAAGTGTACAAACATTTTGGAGTCCCGCGCTACGTACATTCAGATCAAGGCGGCGAATTTGATGCGGAGGTCGTGCGCCAGGTAGTTGCAATGCTGGGCGCAATTAAAACAAGAACATCACCATATCACCCACAAAGTGACGGCTTCGCAGAACGCACAGTGCGAACTGTAAAGGAAGCATTAAAACATTATATTGACTCACCGGAACGGCAAGACTGGGCAGAAAGTTTACCTTTCCTAGTGTTCAACATTAATACGTCCGTCAGCACTGCCACCGGTTATGCCCCTTATTTTTTATGTCACGGGTGCGAAGCAGTATCGCCACTAGATGATCAATTTCTCCGTGAATTTATCACGGAAGATCTCGGCGACCTTAGCGAATATGCCCAAAAAGTGAAACAAAGCTATGAAGACGCAATGAATTATCTAGCGAAATATATGCCAGAAGTGAAGCAAAGGCAGAAATTAGCACACGACAAACATGTAATTATGAAACCATTTCGAGTAGGCGAAGAAGTTTACATACGTAACCCACGCCAGTCAGGTTCGAATTCATTAACCAAAGCCTTACAGAAACCCTGGATAGGTGCTTATTTGGTTGAGAAAAGAACAGGACCATCAACATACCTAATACGTAGCCTATCAGAACCCACCAAAATGCATATTGTCCATTACAATTTAATGAAACGCTCTCACACATTACTTCGTAAAACACTAACTGAAAAACAGCACGAAGAATTAAAACTCCATATAGGCTCAACACCACCAGAAAATATTCTTAAAGCCTTAGAGTTACAAGAGCAAATTCAACTAAAAGATTCACCAGCGGAATTAGACCCATCCTCTGTAACAACAATTTCAGATGAGATATTCGACAACGCACAGGATTTTGAACTAGACGGCGAAATAAATTTAGACTACGATAGTGACAAAGATTTCCGACCGGTGTCACCTCAAATACAGTATAAGGATCCTACAAAATCATCACACAGCGATACAGTTAACAAACGAGCACGCAGACAAGAGAAAGTGCCTGAAAAATATCATGACTTCATAGTAAACTTTCGTGGCTTTAACAATAACCAATTTAAACCACCTCACCCACCGCTCCCTAAATTGCCTGTTAAAATGTGCACAGCAGGATCGCTACTAATCCAAACTAACCAAATTAACGTTAACCAACCCCGCGATATCCTTTTGTGCAACGCTACAGATACTGAGGAGTGCCACACGAGCACCCAGTACAAGCCGACCCCAGAAAACATCGTCATTACAAACTTTGTGTTTGTCCCTGATGTGTCGGCGAAAGCTTTTCGACTGGCAAGGCAGAAACGTAAACCCTTGTCATACTTAACCACTGACGTTATAAACGGAGTTTTTCAATCAATCTTTTCAGCCGACAATAACCAAAATCATTTGAAAAACAGAAACCCCGCTAAAGTGAACCCCAGTGTAAATTTTTACAAATTTTCGGGCTTCCCTTTCCAAATGTTTATCCATATGGAACTTACTAGTCGCATGAAAGATAACCACGTTACACCGACAATGTGCGATGGAAATAGGTATGCTTCCATCATGGCAAAACATAACTCGGGTACACCACTTACTCCGCGTACCAGTCCTGACAATATTACGCTGCGTGAGATGGACGGTCAGTGGAGGAAGCTGTGTTCCGAACTGCATGATACTCCGAAGAATTGTCGGAAGATCAATCAGTATCAACAAAGGTATTTTGTTTCTTTTAATAACTTGTTACTAGCATGTCGGTCAGTGTGTACTATTTATTTCTTTAACGCACTGACGAAGATATTAGCAGGAAAGACTTGTATTTGTGCTCAATGTTTATTATTTATTTATTTCCGTTTCCAAGCCGCCAGTCAGTCGAGAATGCAACGCAACAACAACAACAACAACAACAACAACAATATGCCAAACTTCGGCAACATCTCGCCTATTCCGCTGCTTACAGCAGAATGCCCGTGCGCTGACCAACCAATACCAACAACATCTGCATTGCACAACGACAATCACTCTTCACCAATTAACGTCCTTATTATCGAAGAAGAAAAATCCGCACCAGGTACATCAATCCGCTGCCTAACCCCTACAATAGATGCCCGACGTACAACATGGGAAACCATCACACCGATCAGCTCCATCAATCGGACGGGTAATTTTCAAATACCACGACACACCATGTCACGTCCAGCAACGCCGAACACGTTAGTAAACGCAGCCAACGACAGCGACAACGACTGCGAAAATGACAACAGTAATGTACCAAGCAACAAACGTGCGCGTACCGACAAAACAATGGCAGTTCATACCACACCGCCAGCAACACAAACACCACTCAAACGCATATCTCAACACCATTATAATGCGTTACAGCAAGAACCGATTAAACAAAAAGTTCATCGTGCAAACAGGGGTGAAGACAAAGAACCCACTACGCCAGTAATACGTAAATTGTTTCCATCAACATCCGCTAGTGCGCCTTTAACAATTGGTTATGTCAACACCAACTGCCAACTACAACCAGCATCATCAACGTCTAACGGCACACATACGAACACGGTATTGCCAGCACCAACGAACAGCAGTAACGAGAAAATTCAATTACTAGAGAATTCATCACTACAAAACAAACCGTTGCCGCTAGTTGTATTCCCGTTTTCACACGTACTTAGCCGAAATCATCGCTTATTACAACTACCATGGCACATAGTCGCGCAAGCTACAGAACCAAGCGACCGAGCCTTCCAACATATGCGTACATATTTCGAAAACAAGTTACCAAAACAGCAAGACTTGTGGCATTACGAGTATGCACCCGATAGCAGTGATGACTACGCAACAACTATACCACTATTCCGCATACTGGAAGAATCATGTACGCCACTAGCGCGCTACCGTTTTGGTCCAGAAACAACAAAAGTACCAATAGCCGCAATTGCAACTACTTACAACGGGATCCTCTCGAAACATAAGGGAGACCGCACAACAACAATCATCAAAATCTTGCAAACCGAATTGACAGAACTATTTTCAATGGCACAAGCACACGCTCTACTTGAACGTGCACAGGCAATGTGCTCACTAGGATTAGCTGACATTGAATTACATAATCAGGAATATATTGTAAAGTATAGAAATTGTTCAACACAGCATGACTACGTACAGCGAGCGAAAGTGATGGAAAGCTATTACTTACCACGACCAACAACAACACTCACGCTACACACCTTACTACAGCAGTCAAATCAATCACACCAAATGCTGTTACCTCGCCAAAGTGTACGTCGTCTACATATACTGTTTGCTATGCGATTTCTCCCACCTCCACCACTAACTCTTACTGACAACAACTACAATCAATTACCAGTACAAGACTGGGCACCACCAACCAATCAAAATAATGTATTCCAGAAAGTGCTTCTGTCAATGAACGGCAACACAACAGACGAGTGTACTTCTACACCAGCAATCAACATATACGTGCCAAACGTAAATAAAGCTATGGCAATGATTAATACTTGTGAATTAGGTTTTCCACACAGGATCATACCGTACGAACAACTAAAGAATTTGCATAAAAACATCATCGCCGCCGTTTTCACGTATGGACCATGCGCTTCATTCATCGCCGCTGCGCTTAATTTACCAGTAATGCAAGTGCAATGGTATATGCACGCATTGCATATTTCCACATTTACACCAGAAGAACTTATCATCACGCAGCTGGCACCCGACATTATCAACATCATACTGTCCGCTCGGCACGAGAATTGGCAACAGATTCTACAAGCAGTCAATCGCTTTACGCTTCTGCAACTCAACATCAACGACTTAAACAACTTTGTAGAAAGCATTCGACTATACGCAACTACTGTGGTGCCAACACGTTATCGACAATTCGGCACTCAAACACCACTGCTGCCAACAACTACGACTGAACCACAGTATTATTGGACAACTTTGTTGCTGGGCGAAATTATTGATGAATACAAATTTATGTACGAAACGTACTATTCAAC
>CAXARX010000750.1:0-17442 GCA_963971425.1 Bryoerythrophyllum caledonicum | reverse complement strand
CCCTTAATGAGGTGGAACTGGCTTCACTGTACTGAAAAGTTTGAACGCTGACTGGTCTACAGTCAAAAACCTCACTTGGATACGGGAGTTACTGTGAACCAGCCTTAACTACAATAAATGCATGCGCTCTCCTAAGCACACGTACTGTCATAATTATAGGAGCAACCCCCTCACTCAGTCAAAAGATGATGTAGGATTTTGTTTTGATTGATTTGCTGTTGAAGCTGACTTGATAGTCTTACCGGTTTGCATGCTCATAAAGTGCAGCGGCGATTCACTGTGATAAAAGGCTGGAGTGCATGCCCGTTAACAGTGCCGTAACACTTCGAATATTATAAACGGGTTTGCGTTCAAGCCCTTCAACAATGTAAGCGGGTCTGTATTCTAATACTTTACTACAGTATGACAGAACTCCAATGCAAACTCGTGTACAGTAACTCTCTGCACAGTTAACTCCCAACTCACTCTTCAACAGAACAGACCCTACCGAATTTTCAGACTAAATCGGAACTTGTGAGTGACTGTGCGGTTGCCCATAAACAGGCTAAGAAGTTCGATGGTTATGTAAAGTCCAAAGATACCTTACTTCGCAAGGGCTTTTACAATACGTTGTAAACGGGTTTGCATTCAAGTCTTTTGTTACAGTAAATCGTCGATGCTTCTAGCTGAGCATACGCAAACTCATAAGACTAACGAATTTATGTGTTCAACAGGTGTAAAAAAAATATAAAGTAGTGTTTCGGCTGACCCGCTGAGGAAGTTAATCCGATAGTTCAAAGGTCTCTGTCATTTAAAAGTGTCAGCAATTCACTGCATCAGGGGACTCGAACACAGACCCGCTTACATTACATGCATGTAAATCGGGATACAATGTGTACTTGAGTTGGCTTTCAAGCTCTGCATCGTATCAGAAAGTGTGTAATAAGTAAATCAAATGCTGACGCGTCTACAGTATTGTCGGCATTTTGCTATAGTCAAATAAAAGTGGCGGAGGGTAGGGATTATTTCAAATTACATAGTTAAAAGATTTTAGAGGGGAAGCAAAGCTAAATTTTATGTCATTTTCTGCGGGAGGGGATGTTTTATAACTGGAATCAATCCTCGCGATCGCGAACTTCGGAAAAGGAAAGTTCATTCTAATGCCGTAGTACACTATAGAATATAAAAATTACTTTCCTTTTTCCAAGATCGCAATCGCGAGAATCGATCCCAACTTACAATATTACACCTACTTAGGGAGGGCGTCAGGCAAACTTACAGCAGATTACACTAAGGGGTGGGGGGGGGGGGTGAGTGAGAGTATGGCTCCGGTAGACCGATGCATTACGTAATCATACAATGACCTGTAACAGTGCCTTATCCGTAAAGTAAACTATATGTACAATCTAATCACACGTCTCCAGCGTACGTAAACCGTTCGAGTATAATATTAATATTCTTGTATCAGTGGGTTGAATTCCTTGCATCCGTGTCGACATTGCATCCTATTCTTCATACGTCGCGATACGGATGTAGAGATACAATACCGACACGAATGCAGGAAATTTGCCCAGTGAAATAATAATAATACGTATTCTTAGAATATTACCAGTACGTAAAGTTTACCACACCTGGAGATGCGACGGTTTTAACCAACGTGGACCAAACGCAACAATAGCCAGGTAACGGTATTTCCGTCGACAGTTTTCGACGAAACATAACTCATCGGAAAGAGCGTAAAAAGTTATGCAAGACGCATGCTAGAAAGCATGGGGTCTACGAGCATCGAAGAAAGAAATCGAATGCGCAAAGTACCGTCAACAATGGAAAAGTGAGCTTGGGAAAAGTGAACTTTCAGGTCAAAGTTCACTTTTCTACTGTCGACGGTACTTTGCGCATTCGATTTCTTTCTTCGATGCTCGTAGACCCCATGCATTCTAGCATGCGTCTTGCATAACTTTTTACGCTCTTTCCAATGAGTTATGTTTCGTCGAAAACTGTCGACGGAAATACCGTTACCTGGCTATTGTTGCGTTTGGTCCACCTTGGTTTTAACAATCACCTCACATATTTACGCAAATTTACGTTCGAAACGTAAATTTACGTGCTTGTTTAAAACCGTCGTAGATTCACGTAACCATTTGAAAACGCGTCGTAAATTTACGACGGTTATACGCGCGACGCAAAAAGCATGGTACGGAGAAGTAATTAATTGAGGAAGCCGGTTAGAGGATTACTTTTAATTGCAAAGAAATTTGCACTAAACGGTGTTGCCCGCTAGACACAGACACAAGGTCAACCAACTTAAACAAGTTTAATGATCAGAGAGAGGTAGTTATACATAAACAATGTCAAGCAAAGCCGGAAAGGTTACCGTTGAATCGCAGATGATTCCCCACCCATTCAATTGCCGAGTTGATTGTCGAAGAGATGGCCCCGTCAAAATTTTTATAGTGAATCGGGAATTACGCGTACCCAGGGCGCCGATAGGAGCCCTCAGAAACTTGGGAATTATCTGCGCTTTAACAGTAGTAAACAAACCTAAAGACCGTCATATAAATGTTTTTCAATAAGAGAAGCGCTATAATAAGTTATTTTCCTAGTAATAGTATCCACAAGTTAACCGGAAGCCTCAACCTTTTTAATTCATCAAGTGTTTTTGGATGAATCGCGTCGCGTGCGCCGAACCAAAGACCCTATACAGCGATTGATTCACGTGGAATGCATACTGTTCAGCAAACCATAAAATTATGGATTCGTATATAGTACGCCTTTTTTCGAAAGCTTTTTCAGCCGCTTCATTACTCCATTCCATTTAAATTGTGGGATGTAATATCACTGTCTTTGAGCGATGTGACCAAATAAGAATCATAACAATACGGCGTGGAGTACCATCAGTTGAAGTACACTTTACTTCCGTGTTCTTACTAAAACCTTCACCACGTAGCCAACCGCCCGCCCAAAAATTTTTCTATATTGCAAACGGGTTTGACTTTAACTCCTTTTATACTGTAGTAAAGCACTAGAACGCATCCTTGTTTACAATGTAAGAAGACTCGAATGCTAACCCGTTCATAATACTGTAGAAGGTATGGCATTTTAGCCAAGCAAATACGCGGTAATTTACAGTAAAAAAGAGCTGAAATGCCAAACCCTCTACAATACAGCAAATTGATGTCATCAATACAGCATGGGTTCTTCAATGTCGATACACTGTCGTATATTGCGGTGTCCCGTTTATCCGCAATGCTAACACTCTATACCGAACTTACGAGCGAAACTTGAACCCTCTCTTTCATGGCAAGGGAGTTCCAACATTGCAAAACGAAGCTAAAAATATTATGTTGTATGGAAAACGACCATTTGAGACCGTAAACAAAGTCCGTAGAAACTTTTCAAAACTTTTCGAACTTTGCTGTTTGCGTGTTTGGACTGCACTTTGGGTATCTATACAATGTACTGTAATGGACACCCCAGGTAATCGCTTGCAGTTCCCTTAACTGTAGTCCCACGTACCACTCGACCGACACAACACAAGGCAAGTGGTACAGGTGATCGTTAAAGAGCTACAATTGACAAAGCTGCAAGAAGCAGAGGCGTTATTGTACGCACAATAAATGTTCATTCCAGCTGTGCACAGTCTGGTATACCAAGTGTTCAGCAGAACACGCTTCGTAGGAAGGAACATTTCTTGTGCGTACAGTACACCACTGGGCTGGCTTAAAACATCAACTAAACATGACATAGTTCTCTGGCCTTACCTCTCGTGCTGCACTCAAAGTGTAGAGGTGAATCAAACCTAGATAATGAAGTCACAAAAAATTAGTCCGAAGCTAATGCCCTAGCTGAATTTTACCAGCGCCTCAGCTATACATGCCGAAGCACGAATAGAAAAAAAACTGGGCGTTCACAGTGAGCTACCAATAGCAACACTCCATCGCGACATGCACAACAACTCAAAAGAAGCCTTCGCCCAATATAGCTTATCATTTAGACAGTTACGTGTGGCTGCGTGATACAAGAAAAAAAACTGAAGCGGAGCAAAAGGCAATTAAGAAAAATTATTGCAATGGAATTGTGTTTAAAAAGTGGAATGAAAAGCCAAAACCAGTGGAATGAAAAAAATCAGTATAAGTTTAGTGTCCCTAACTGCCACTTCAGCAATTCTAAAGTAGAGGTTAGCCACAGCCCTTAGCAGCTGCAATGTAGATTAACGTACTTTTCCTTGAAAAGAGCCTTAAGACCCTAAAAATCATGCACTAGAGTGCACAAATCGGGTCATTGCCGAAAGCTCGATTAGAGAGCGCGCATGACTTTTGTAGAGTACGTATGACACGGGTGGCTTTTCCAACATCAATGAATTTCAGTGGACGTGTCCCGAACTCGTGGTATTATTTTGAGCGTTTTGCGTAGTGAAGGTGTAAAACGCATGCGTAGGAACCAGCCGTCCTAATCCATAGAATGCACTTTTTTCTGATTCAAATTTGTGGTGCTTTTGAAGCTGTGCTCTTGTTTAACTATAAAAACTATACCATTGCGTTAGCCGTATGCTAGTTACTGTGGACATCTGTTAACAGTTTCTCGATTTTATGATAAACAAAAAAGTTGCATGTCCGCAAATTTCAATACAATTTCAACGCACTTTACGGCTAAAAACACGTTTTGCATACGATTTGTTACGCAAAAATGTCAGTTAAAATGTGGTAGCGTATTGCCATATCTCAATTGCCCTTTTTGCGTAACAAATTGCATGCAAAACGTGTTTTTAGCCTTAAAGTGCGTTGAAATTGTATTGAACTTTGCGGACATGCAACTTTTTTGTTTTTCATAAAATCGAGAAACTGTTAACAGATGTCCATAGTAACTAGCATACGGCTAACGCAATGGTATAGTTTTTATAGTTAAACAAGAGCACAGCTTCAAAAGCACCTCAAATTTGCAGTAGAAAAAAAGTGCATTCTATGAATTAGGACGGCTGGTAGGAACGGCGGTTTCGGCTCGGAGCAGAAAAAGCAGAAGTCTAACAGATCAACGTGCTAGTAAAGTTTGCATAATTCTTATAGTTCCAAAGATCAAAACTTAATTGCACAATTTTATAATCTTTCGTAACCTGACTGTTGAGGGGTTTTTTCCTGACGTATAAGAACGGAACCGATTTGCCCAGTAAGTTAACTTAATTGCTCTCTTGCTAGCAAGAATAAAAAACAATGGAAATTTCTAACTTTTCCGAATGATTTACGATGCGGTTTTTTTGTTCCGCAGAACGAGAACACTTTGGATCGTTTGTGCACGAGCGCCGCGGCGTGGCGCCTTAGGCGAGTCTATCTTTGTGCCGTCTACTCAATTTATTGTGTACGCTCTATTGTTCAAGTTCAAGCCGCTAGATTTTGATGCTGTTGATAATACATGTACTGTTAACGGACAGGCATCCAATCTTTGTACATGTATCACAAAGCACTGAGTGAAGAAACCAAATGCCGACCCAATACCAGTACTGTAGGCAGCTCCGGCAAGCGTAACTCGGTATTAGAATCCTTTTGAACCCGTAGAGAAACGTCTTCATTCACTCATGAATAGCTGTAAACGTTTCGGCATTGAATCCTGTTTTCCATACACTGCAAAACGGAGATAGGAATACGATGCCGACCGGTTCACATCCGTTCATAATTGAATGACAAAGTTTCCTTAGGACTTTAAACAGTTTTTACGGACTACGTTTACGTTCACAGTCTGCAATGATCGTTGCGCACACTCCTTAATGTCAGACATTCTTCCTTTAAGGAATATAATATATTGAAGCCATATTCCCGCGCTCTTTCCCCAGCTAAGCATGTCACTTTTATACTCCTCTTCTTCTTCTTCTTTAGAGTCAGCTTTATGTATCCGAGGACACCGTTCCCAAGTGGGACCCTGGAATCCGACTGGCGATAATCAATACACCCACATCACACTCGGCCGTGAATCAGCAGAGGCGACCGACGTGATCAGCGAGGCCGCCAATCGGTAAAGCTGCAATAAGCGGGCGCATAGCTGGACTTGCTTAAGGTGATCAACCAAACCGAGTCAAAGACTCGTTGAGGGCAAGGGGTCAGAGTAGGCTTGCCTAAGGCACCACCCCGTCGCGACAAGCACGAATAATCAAAAGGAGCCCTACCTCAATGGGGTCCCTCAAAGAAGCAGAACTGTGTGAGGTTGTGTAGAAAGAAAGAAAAATTGAGAGAAAGCGAAGCAGACTGCAATGAGGCAAACGAATTGCAATGTAACAAACACAGAAAAAGCAATTAGGGAAACTTAGTGTCGGCAAACGCCACGTCATCAGCGGGGCATGTCGCGCCGAGTGTACGGAGGATGTAGATGACGAGCCTCAACTAGACCTGCCAATAGAGCATACTGATTATGCTGATCACCGCGGCCGCCTCCTT
Organism: Bryoerythrophyllum caledonicum; assembly: GCA_963971425.1. NCBI lineage: Eukaryota > Viridiplantae > Streptophyta > Bryopsida > Pottiales > Pottiaceae > Bryoerythrophyllum > Bryoerythrophyllum caledonicum. Next base: position 11,041 of record CAXARX010000750.1, on the reverse strand, counting down.
GCGAATGTTGTTGTGCACTCGATGAAGAGGAATGTATAGGAATGGTTTTTTACAAACGCGTGAAATGATTACAAACGGCGACGTTGAGGACTTTTTTGCATGATCTTCACTCTTTGTGTAAAACCAAGTGGCGCTGAAGGTGTCGGCCACATCAGCCGAGTCGTTTGAGTACCTTTATTTAACATCGCGGCCTGAGTTTCAATACTAATCCTTTCAATCCTGAATGAGTTTGCGCCAACACCGACGTCAGCTGACGTACTGGGCGATATCATATCAGCATCGCCCATGTCGCTTTCGTTCGCCGGCTTTGGACCAACAGCCATAACGGTAATGTTGTCGCGTTCGTTCACCACGTCGCCGGCCGACACATTGCGCACCGTAGATAATTAAACGTTATCGGTTATTGATACATCTGGTTACACTGCAGATTGGGGGTCGTTCTAGAATGTCGGAAATGCATCGTTCTATTGGAGCTCTACCCCCATTCCCCCCAGTGACATGCAGTGAAATTTCGCCAGACCCTCTTCCCAAATTGATGAAATTCTGAAATTCTGGGTTGATCTTTCCTCCCCCAAATGTCGTGAAATTGTGCAACCCCTTCCCCCTACGGTGAAATCCTGAAATTTTTGCCAAACCCGCACCCCCCCCCCATTCCAAAAAAATCACCATCGTTGTCGTTGTCGTCGTCCTTATCGCTGTGTTCGCTTCATGTGTCACGAGTACACTATTCCACACAGGACCTCGAACCCCGATCAATCGGCTAACCCACGACTCATGCCCCCGGAACGGTGGACAAACGGATAAGACATGAACAGCAAACAAAGTCAACTCACGTGTCCGCCTGCCAAATCCCGGGAAAAGCACGTTCGGCAGGGCGACCGTCCGTAAAGCAGCATTAGAGCTGGGGCGCAGCCCGTTTTCCATTAACTGATCGACGCTTGAAACATCCAGGAAACGTATCGCTGGTTGTGCGCCGTGCTTACTTCTCAAACGACAAAAACCGTTCATCGAATTTAAATTTTCAAAAAACTTTGCTTTCAAGTCAATCATCTATTGTGTCCGGCAACACCGTTTTTGTGCGTGCTCCTGAAATTCTACTGTCAGCGCACTGCTCGGACGCCCCGCAGTCTGAAAAGGGGTCGCTGCACAATGTCGACGACACTCGAGGGTGGGGGAGTAAAATTGTATATTGGGCAAGGATGTCGGCTTATTTTGCTAGATAGAAGAATTAAGATAAGATGTCGACATCAGACGTCCGGGGAGAGCAGGTAAGAAAAATTGCGAACAAAATTTCTACGTGAGATAAAAGTAAAGTAATAGTAAGTTAAAAGTAAAGTCAAAATAAAGTAAAAGTAAAGTAAAAGTAAAAGCACAGTAATAGTACAGTAAAAGTAGAGTAAAAGTGAAGTAAAAGTAAAGCGATAGTAAAGAAAGAATAAAGTAAACGGTAATATAAAATGAAGAATGTATAAAACAAAAGTGAAAGTAGAAGAAAAATTTAAATAAAGTAAAAAAAGTACAAATATAGTCAAATTAAAGTTAATGTCATGTAAAATTAGAGTGAATGTAGGGTTACAGTCAAAGTAGAAATATAGCACAGTAAAGAAAAAATATACAAAAATGCAAATAGAAGACAGGTCAGATCAAGTGTAAGCAGGGTACAAATAAAGTGAAACTTATGTTAAGGTAAAGTAAATATGAAGTAAATCATTTTTATTTCAACTCTTACAAATTCTCATCCTGATGCTCATCTTCATCTCAACCTCAATCTCAATCTCATCCCCGACGTCAACCTCCATCAATTGACTTGAAACATTACTTTACATCAAAGTATATTTACGGCACGAGCTGTTGCCTTCCACAGACACAGACCAAACCAAATCCAAACAATCTAGTATAACACTAGTTAGAAAAGAGTTGTTTATCTTGCAAGAAAATATAATCAAGTCGACTTATTGAACTACGAGGGAATTATAGTCGAGCCGATGCAGAAAGTATCCGTAGCTTATTACACTGTGAAGGGTTTCGCATTCGAGTTTTTTCTTACTGTAAATCGTGGTTTCTTTACTCGGCGATTGATGGTAAGAAAGAACTCGAATGCAGACATCTCTACAACAATTTTTTTTTTATTAAAACCGCCACTGAAGTATGGCTGATGCAGCTAAACGACATGTTTTCAGCGGTTTGGCACTGCCTCAACGTACAAATATCGGAAGCTCAGTAAAAAGCAATATTTTTGGTACAAATACATAAAACCGACTCTAACTGACTAAACGACCAACTACCTCGACGTCTGACTCACTGTTATGTTCTCCGAAATATGCAAATTCATTCCAACCTTTACCCTTTGTTCTCTCAACCTAACGCCCTGGATTCCCTCACGCCTTCCCCCTCGCTGCAAAAATTAATCAATTACGTTATTCTGGCTTCACCCTTTCGTTAAATAGCGTAATTTAGTGCTATCATTCCAATAGGACGATTTTACCTCCCCCCCAAGCAATTACGTAATTGTAAAATGACCACTTATTACCAATATTACGTACAAGTGGAGACAACGGCTGGTCATTCTTTTAGCCCCCCCCCCCTTCTCTCTGTGTAGAATTAAAACTTCTCATTAAAAATTGATGAAATTTTGCTGCATACCCTCACCCCCCCCCCGACTGCATTTCCGACATTCTGAAACGACCCCTTGGGTCCCACCCCCCTCCCCACACTGAATATCACACATTTTAAGACGCGGTTTTCGTCACGTCAGCATTTCAAGTTGAAATTTTCAGCCGGACGCAAAATTTGCGTCGCAAATATCGTCGATACGAAGCTCAAATTTCGAGCTGTGTTATGATAACACTGTTATAGAGGCAATATTCGGGCCGATTTAATCGGTTGATTTCATCGACTTCATTTAGTACTTTTTCTCAAGCTGGAATGGCAAATAACAACGCAGCTTCTCCATGGAACCAGTTGTTCGGTCTTTCTGCATCGCCTTCTGGAACTGCAAATAGACTGCCGAATGTCTCACAGGTATTTTTGATTTGACGCACGAACATCTTGTAATTCACAGTTTGGGGCTGTCGCTTACATTTTGCCAGTTCGTTGAAGTCCTATTAGCGCACGAGTTTCATACTAATGCTACTAGTAGTGTCAATCTTTGTTCTTACGCTTGTACACTTTTGACGAATTCGTACGGAGTTTAAATTTGGCCGTAGGTTACGTCGCCACAGTTTCAGTCATTGATGCCCCCTTAGCATTTGGTTGCGGTTTTCGTTATTTACTTTCACAGCAACTTTTTACCGGTCCAGTACAAATGCCACCGTCAACGCAGGCTCAAGGAAACGGACTGCCGTCCACGTTTTCAATCCATCCCTCCTTTCCGCAGGCCCTGCCTTTCATTGGAAGCGGTAATGTCACCATAGGGTACAACCACAACCAGAACTTGCTCGCTCAGCAGCAGCACGCCTTACTCTTGTCCACGGCTAATATTATGGCAGCGCAGTCTTTGACTTTTTTGAACAATCCACCAATGGTGAAAGCGTTGCAGTCGAGTTCCAACATGCATCAGTTTTCTGCGGCACAGTCTCAGTTTTCAACGACGAAACAACCTGTACAGTTTGCTGCGCCTGCAAACGGTAAGCTTAGTTTTCAACATCGGTGCACCTGCCACCAGCTTTTAACTTATTGCATGCACTCTTTGTTACACAGTGTCATTTATCACGCCTGCCTTGCAAGTTTCAGTAGTAAAAGAAGCCGAGAGAATGAAGAAAAGTGACGACCGAGCTACCAAGATAATTCAGCTCATGGAACGTATGAATAGAAATTCGGGTGACTCCTCACCCGATGCTGACGACTCAGGAATTACTTCCGGCGCTGATGATCCGGCTTTTTATCGCAAGCATTACACGGATGCTGCTAAATCGATAAATGTTTCGGCCGGAGACTTAGATAATCCGCATGGTCCTCGATTCTCGGACGCGCGGCAAATAATAGCCACCAAGAAACGACGAAAAGAAAATAAGCAAACGGGAAACAGCCAAAATCCGACTCTTAGCCATTCTACGAAGGAGAAACGGAATAGTCGTCATAAGGACAGCAACTTGGACACGCTAACCGGACGCAAAAAGCGGACACTGACCAATAGCACACGAGCCGACGGCGCCGCTCCGCCTCCGCCAATGTTGCCCCAGCATATAAGAGATCATCAACAGCAGTTTGATGCGGCTATTATTTCCTCCGAGCTTTTACGTAAGTCGTGGGGTCGCGGTGTGGATGCTAGCCGTTTATTGGCTGATTTGCCGACCGATGAAGAAGAGCAAATTTTGCGAGAACACCTTGAGCGTCGCATTGCTTCTGTGTATGGTAGTGGTGGTTATCGCAACGGTAAGACTGGTGATTCCTCATCGTCTAGTAGCTCAGCAGACGTGCTGGATATGCGGCACTACGAAAGTGGCAAAGCAAAAACTTATGTTGCATCGGCTAAGAAGTCGACGTCACCGCAAGGTTTGAAAGCTATGGATGAACATGACGGCCCGGTATCGAAGGTTGCTAGTTATGTCTTTCATGCTGATTCAGAGCTTGCGGCTGTGTACGACAGCAGCAAAGAGCCGGCAGTTAAAAAGACGAAAATGACCATGCGTTTGGGTTCAACAATGCCTACAACTCAATCCAGTGTTAATAGAAATGTTTTGCAGCATGTTTTTACACCTGATGGTTTAACAACTTTTCCCGCTTCGTCTACGTCAAAGGCGGTTCAGCAGAACACGATAACCGAATCTCAAATTAAACCGCCGTCGCCTGCCACAGTGCAGAAACATTCCGGAAATGTCGCGGTACGGAGCAGTCCCGTTAATGGAAGTCAAAGCAAATCTACAATTTCCAACGCGTCTGCAGTCACCGGCTTGGCACATATTTCGAGCCAGCGCAGCGCCCTTGGTTCGACGCAGCGAATCACGTCGACTAAAGATAAACCGTTTGCAGGCTTGTCAACGTTAGGCAAAAATAACAACAAAAATCGGGTCAGCGATAGAACTAAAAATGATGCCGAGTCGTTAGATGACACTGTTGAATACAGTCCAAGCGTGCGCTCGCCTGCTTCGCCGGCTGCTTTAACTTCTGGGAGAAACAAATACAAAGAACAGTCGATATCATCAGAAAGTTCGTCGTCGTCATCCTCATCAACTGCAACATTGTCATCATCCTCATCCTCGTCATCGTCGATCGAAATCGAAATCGAAGATAGTGCCTCAGTGCTCGCACTTGAAGATGATGAAGTTCATCCGCAAAACATTGTATATCCTCCGGCGTTTGACTATACGTCTTGGCGTGAAATTGCTCATTCAGTCGACATTAAACTAGTTGGTATGACGCTCGTTGCGCCTAACGGTAACGCTAGCAAAAAAAATGTGCCGACCGAACAGAGTTTAGCCGATGCAAAAGCTGAAATGCATGAAGCTCGTCAGGCGTTGCATGCGCATCGTTTGCTGTACGATAGTATTGACAAGGTTATTAAAGTACGACAAGATGAATGCTCGTTGGAAGAGTGCAAGTTTCAAGCCATGGAAGGTCGCGTGCGTAAAATGGAACAAGATTTGACTTTAGAAAAAATTCGCTTAGAAGCTCAACGCAAGTCGCTCGTACTTCCTCGCGGTTTGCTGAGTTTTGCCGAACGAGAACGCGAGTTGGCCACAAAACGAGAAAACGTCTTTCTGCAACGCATGCAAGCAGCACAACAACGCTTAACCATGTTGGCCAACGAACTTCGCGATGCTCAAAAAGAGCAAGGATTAGCGGAAAGTGCGATGAATTTGAATGCTGATTTGTTGTTGTCTTTAGCTGCTAAGCCATCATCGTTAGCTATTGCTGCGGCTGCTAATAATAAATCGTTCTTGTCGATGTCGACACTCGCAGCTTTGAACAGTAAGCCTCGTTCCCGAGCAATGTTTTTTGATACGATCGAAGAGGTTACGTTGCAGCGTAAAGCGTTGCTGATTGGTAGAATGTTACGGCCAGGCGACGAAGCCTTGGAGAACACTTCACCAGTGCGACAGTTCGTACCGGATACCGAACCGACGAATGAATTGTTGCTGAATAACAGCGCCACCAGCGAAGCCGCTGCTTGTAGTGTCGGTTGTAGTGGCGAAGATTTTATTCGGCAACTTGACGAACGTTTAAAACAGCGTGATGTTTTGAAATTTATCGAATCCGCTGCGGCGGAAAACAGCTGCGACGCAGTCGACGAGATAATCGACAACGATTACTGGAAAAATTTCAAGTGGTTTAAGCTTCAGTGCTCTCTAGCTCGACTTGCCGAAAACGTACAGGGTGCTGACGACGATATGCTGCTTATGCTTTTATATGCCGATTCTAGTCATGCTGCCGAATCTGTTTGGTCGATTGATAGTATTGGCACATTGCTGTTTGACACAACTTGGTGGGACAAGATGCGAAAGAAAGCGTTGTCGGCAAAACTGCCGCTAGCAACCACGCCAACAAATCCGACTGTCGCAGGAGGAGCAGCAAATAACATTACCGCGCAACAGCCTTTAACGATTGCACTTGTAATACATCTCGAGCAGTTGCTCATTTTCGATTTGCTCTTGTTTTCGCTCGTGTATACCTTGTCTGTAAACAACGGTTCGGTCGATGGCGACGACAGCAGCATCAACGATACAACAAACTGGCCGTTTTTCACGACTGATTATAGCCGCGATGCAGTAGTTATAAATAAGCTCTTCGGTGCGTTGTTCGCAGACACGAGAAAATTTTGTGTTTTGTCATATACCTACTGCATTGTGGTGGTGAATCACCACTGGTGATGTTGATATATACGCGGTTATTTGGTTACGCTTGTTGTCGATCACATTACTTTGTGCTTAAATTCACAAGGTTGCACTTGCAGCTCTGGGGGAGCGGTAAAAAAATTTAGGAATTTGTTTATTGCGTTTTGCGTGCAATTGTTACAGATGAAAAGCTCGACGAAGTTCGCCGTCTTTGTGCTACCGAACTTGATGCCGTCGCGAAATCGTTACCGCCGAACGCTGCCGACGCCAGAAACAATCTTGCCATGTATCGAGGTATGCGTTGTGCGATTGCGAAATTCACTCATTTTCTTCTAACAACAAACTCGTCGTCAAAACCGATAGAGACGACGGGAAAAGTTCCAGTGCTATGGTGGCGGCTGTACGAATTTGAACGCCTAGCTAAAAAGCGAACAAGACTGTATCGTCTCATTCACTCGTGTCGTCGAATTTTGCTGTGCGACAAAACGGCGCTAGTCGGTGTCAAACAAAGGAAGACGCAGCCTGCTAAGCCACTTCAAAGCGCTATGGCGGTGGCGATGACTGGCGCCGCGCAAGCCAGTATTATCGAGCACATATCTGCTGCTGCTGCGAATGCCGTAGGTCTTGCCGTGCCGAATGGAGCTTTTCCAGAAGTAGTTACTAGTTTAGATAATGTGGATTCCGACGTAAGTATCGTTTGTACGTCAAGCGCTGTCAGTTTTTCATCATATGCTGAGGTCAACGTTGCAACTCCTCCTGTCGTAATCGAAGAAGTATCGAGCGTATGTGAAAATGTGTGTGAAATTCGTTCGCTCATGGACGATATGCTGAAACACCTGGGGGATAACGAAGCGTTAAATAAGGCAGACGACATGGGGTGATTGTCGAAGTTTTGTTGCAGAGACTCGACGCAGATTATACTTGTCCAGGTGAGATGCTTTTCGCCATTCTTTTGTCTCTGTTTTGCACGTAAGCTTGCAATTCTTCTTTTATGACAGAAGCTGACTACGTGCCCCGAGGCTGTTTATGCGTGCTACATAGAAGTTTTTTTAGTAGTTGTTTATAATATTACTGACCGAAATTCGAGAATGGTTATCCCCCATACGTATAAGCTTGCCATTAACAATCACTTTAAATGATGAACTTGCATTGCGGCATTAAAGGTTATTTTACTTGTACCGAATATTGGCCGCATTCAAGGATTTCCTTGAACAAAGGCTGTAATTCAGTGCCGGTACAGCTTTTTACGGCTAGTGGTAAGTGCACTGGGTTTTTTTTGTACAAGCGGCTTTGTGTGTATGATTATTTTTTGTGTTGCGATGTGGCTCAAAATTGAAAGCTAAAAATATGTGCAAGAGCATGGCTGACGTATAACAGTAGTTTTTGCCGCTTCAGAAGTGAAATGGTGCTGATCAGACGTTTCATCATGTGGCAGCAAGCAGGAAAAGAAATTTTGCAAGGTGTTATGCGTGTTGTTTATTAGTTATACCGCGCAATCGTATCAACTGTACGAATCGCAATGTAAAATTACATTGCAATTCGTATAGTTAGAATGACCGTATATGAAATAATTGTAGTGGCTTATTTTTTGAATAAAAAATTAGTATCGGTTTCGAGGCTTTGTACTTCGTTTTCCTGTTAGGAACTGTTTAGTATAGTTGAAAAATTTACTCATTCTCTTACTGAATAACATCAGCTAACGTGGTAATATTTAGTGAATTAACAAAATCTTGTACGACGATTGGAGCTGCATTGCGGCCGTAGAATAAAAGTTGGATTGTGTTGTCAAACATGATAAAAGCGTTGTCGCTAAATCTGCCTTGCAATGGCGATTCGAGCCAAACAAAAGCTGCGACGCTATCCGATAAAGCGGCGGCGTTGTTGTTGCTGCTATCGCTTGCCGAGGAGGAGGAAGTGCTGGCAAGTTGAAACTTTTGTAATGTGAGCGCCACCGTCTGACCGTCAGCTTCAACTATTGCATTTGCTACCTTGATATCCACTTGAGGCAGCATTACCGGCGTACAGAACTTTGCCAACAGTAGAAAATTCTCGGTGATTTCCTTCTCATCAGATTTGCTTGTTGTTGCATTTCGTGAGAAAGAATAAGTCAACCGCACGACACAATCTTCTGGCAGTACAGCATACGACGGCTGCAGCAGGTTGTTCAAGTCAAATGTTGAATTAGGAACAATACTTGTGTTGCCAGGCTGCGCTGTTAGATCGATTGTCGCAGAGGCATTTGGCAAAGCCCCTGTACGCCACGAGTATATTTGAACGGTTAAACTACCGGTTAGTGTAGCGTCGGGTAAGTCGTTGATAACATCGACAGCAATAAAGTCGTGCATTTGAGCTGCTTCACTACTAGTAGTATGAACCGCCGCCGACTCGACAACTGGAAACATGCGCACTATTTGCGAACGTATCAATACCGGCGTGTAGAATTTAGCGGCAAAATAGTGCAACATTTTCCAACGACCCCCAAATTCGAGCGAAGACCACGATGGGGCGGGCCAGATTTGATTTAGCTACGTAGAGGAAGAATACAGAGCTGGAAGTCATTCATCCAGGTTTAATTTTTGTTACGCATGTGTGTGAATAGCGGTCGGGCCGCTGCGGCCCTACTACTCCGTCTAAGAGGCAATACCACTTTCTTTTCTCTTACCTGCCAGTACATGGCGCCAGCCGTCATTCCAACTTTCTGCTGATTTTTGTTCAACACGAGCCGGTCGCGCATACTACGATAATGCTCGACTTGCGCGCGTATACCCGTTGCCTGATTCAGTTGCGATAAGTACACTAGTTTTATCCAAAGCCTATCCATAACAAAGTCTAACGGCCATCCGGGAATCGGAAAGTGCTTTGCTATTTGATAGAGCATGCCTGTTTGCGCTAAAGAATGATGCTGACGATGCAGCGCAAATTTACCGAACCATGCTAGAATTTCCTTCGCAGCGGCCGGTCGAATTGTATGCTCGGATGGCCAAGATTGAATACCAAATTCACTAATAAATCGCGGAATCGGAAACGTTGCTGCGTCCCACGGATCGCTATAATATGAATAGTAATGCACGTCACCGTACAGCCATGATTGCGGATCTTTGCTTATCATGTACGGCGATTCTATGGATATCGGGCCGTTCGACGGTGACGACGGTAGAAATGGTCGCTGCGTACCGTTCACATCGTATTGCTTAAGCGTTTGCCAGATTGTTTGATTGTACAGTTTCTCATAATCCGAACCGTATAACTTCGGGTCGGTAGCCGTGTGCGGGTACCAATGTTGAGCTAGCGCCGCTTCGTTCTCGTTATTTCCTGCCCACACAACGATCGACGGATGTGATGAGAGCCGTTTGATTTGGTAATGAATTTCGTCGCGTACGTTTGCGAGGAAATGCTCGTCGGTCGGGTAGGTGGAACAGGCGTACATGAAATCGTGCCACAGCATGATGCCCAAACGATCGCAAGTATCGTAGAACAAATCGCTTTGATAACGCCCTCCACCCCATACGCGCAACATATTCATATGCACTGCTTGAGCATCCCCGAGTAATTGCTGAACATATTCGGGTGTGAGCATTTCGTTAAACGCATGCGCAGGAATCCAGTTCGAGCCTTTAACCCAAACAAACACATCGTTTATGTAGAATTTGAACGTTAAACCGCTATTCTGCTGATGATCGGTCGCCGCACTGTCGTCGACGGACACTTGACGCAGTTCAACGGTTCGGAAAGCAAACTGTTTGTCTAGGGTTTGTACGGCGGTGCAGTCACCTACTGGAATGCTGCTTGGTGTGCAATCGAGAATGGTAAGATTAGCCTGTGTATATTCGTCATTTGCATTAAAAACATTCAAGAATATTGTTTTTTAAATTGTATACGCTTCTGCACGGGAGTCTGTAGCGCAACCTACTGTGTACATCTTTGCCAAGCCGTAGCCATTGGGCCACCACAGCGAAACGTTATTTCTCGGCACAGTGAATAATGCAGTCATCACATTTCCCGAGGCATTCACGATATAGCTAATTCCTAATTCAGGCACTTCGATCTTGGCAGCAGCAACGGCGCTGACAGGTAAATCGCCGTGTAAATACAAATCAAACTGTATTTGCCAATCGTCACTATCAATTGTGGCGTTCTGGATTCTTGTTGCGTTTATCATAGCATGCTCGACGTACGAAGTGTTGTATGCGACAAGCGTTAGCGATTTCCAAATACCAGTCGTCGGGAATGACGGACCCCAGTCCCAGCTGAACGAGCTAGCTTCTTTG
>CAXARX010000749.1:0-28611 GCA_963971425.1 Bryoerythrophyllum caledonicum | reverse complement strand
CCCTAAACCCCCTAAACCCTAAACCCTAAACCCTAAACCCTAAACCCTAAACCCTAAACCCTAAACCCTAAACCCTAAACCCTAACCCTAAACCCCTAAACCCTAAACCCTAAACCCTAAACCCTAAACCCTAAACCCTAAACCCTAAACCCTAAACCCTAAACCCTAAACCCTAAACCCTAAACCCTAAACCCTAAACCCTAAACCCTAAACCCTAAACCCTAAACCCTAAACCCTAAACCCTAAACCCTAAACCCTAAACCCTAAACCCTAAACCCTAAACCCTAAACCCTAAACCCTAAACCCTAAACCCTAAACCCTAAACCCTAAACCCTAAACCCTAAACCCTAAACCCTAAACCCTAAACCCTAAACCCTAAACCCTAAACCCTAAACCCTAAACCCTAAACCCTAAACCCTAAACCCTAAACCCTAAACCCTAAACCCTAAACCCTAAACCCTAAACCCTAAACCCTAAACCCTAAACCCTAAACCCTAAACCCTAAACCCTAAACCCTAAACCCTAAACCCTAAACCCTAAACCCTAAACCCTAAACCCTAAACCCTAAACCCTAAACCCTAAACCCTAAACCCTAAACCCTAAACCCTAAACCCTAAACCCTAAACCCTAAACCCTAAACCCTAAACCCTAAACCCTAAACCCTAAACCCTAAACCCTAAACCCTAAACCCTAAACCCTAAACCCTAAACCCTAAACCCTAAACCCTAAACCCTAAACCCTAAACCCTAAACCCTAAACCCTAAACCCTAAACCCTAAACCCTAAACCCTAAACCCTAAACCCTAAACCCTAAACCCTAAACCCTAAACCCTAAACCCTAAACCCTAAACCCTAAACCCTAAACCCTAAACCCTAAACCCTAAACCCTAAACCCTAAACCCTAAACCCTAAACCCTAAACCCTAAACCCTAAACCCTAAACCCTAAACCCTAAACCCTAAACCCTAAACCCTAAACCCTAAACCCTAAACCCTAAACCCTAAACCCTAAACCCTAAACCCTAAACCCTAAACCCTAAACCCTAAACCCTAAACCCTAAACCCTAACCCTAAACCCTAAACCCTAAACCCTAATACCCTAAACCCTAAACCCTAATACCCTAATACCCTAAACCCTAATACCCTAATACCCTAAACCCTAAACCCTAAACCCTAAACCCTAAACCCTAAACCCTAAACCCTAAACCCTAAACAGCTACAGGATTTGATGCAGCGTTGGACAGCCATGACATACGACCTACGCCTTAGTCGTCTATCCGGCATCCGGATAGAGTTGACAGTACGGACAGAGTTAGTAGTCGATGGACGTCGGCTATGGAGTGAGCACGACTTGTTCAGCATTGTAGGAGTGGAGAGAGCACTAGGTGGGACATTCGATACCAGAGAGGTTACTATAGAGAGGCTTCTCGAATTTGCACGAGATTTTCTGGCAGGACTTGCAGCTATGCTCCATGGCAGGAACGAGCATGCACCATCAGTAGAGATTCAGAGTGCTCTCACATTTGCTCGTCAGGCTATCGGATGGAGCGGCAGATACATGGAGCGGCAGCTACAACAGGCGCGGGTTTGGGCAGAGGTAGCTAGAGCGGCCGAGGCTAGAGCACAGGAGGTAGAGGAGGACTTAGGTTTTGCTTACGAGGGAGTAGAGTTGGATGATCCGGAGCTTCGACCTCTCATCCAGGATTTCCTCGATCATGCAGATTGGGCCCTTCAGAGTCGAGTGAGAGACCGTACAGTTCCAGGGCTTATGCTTAGGAGCACCTATACAGGTCAGTTCCTCCCAAAGAGGAACATCTATACCGACCGCGTGGGCGCAGCTCGTCACTATCTTGGTCTCTATGGAGCAGAGTGGAGGATGCACATCCGCTCTATAGCGTAGATGACTTTATGTATTTTCATATGTATTTCTTTAATTGCAGATATGCATATTTTTGATTTCATATATATATAGGCTATTTCTTATATTCTTATATTCTCTCCTAAAGCCTAAATGCGAACCCACCTTCATGCATCCATAAGTCACAAAAATCACAATATTGCATCAACAAGTAGAACTCAAACCCTCCACTCCTAATTCATACAAATTTAAAGGGGTCATACATTCAAAATGTCCATTTCGACTTTTGCATAAAGAAGGGCGATTCTTTTTCAAGGGCATCTTTGTGTAGAATTTTTCAAGGGGATTCCATAATGACGTGGCACTTACTGATTGGACCTAGCATGCAATCGCAAACGCTGGATGAAGTTTGAAAAGTCAAAACTTCATCCATCAATAACCGTCTTTTAAAAGATTGGATGAAGATTCGAAGAATAGATCTATAAAGTGCATTAAAGCATCTTTGCAATGGTATATTAAAATATATCCAAAAATAGAAACTTAGAGGGGTCATATAATAAATTTGTCCATTTCAACTTTTGCATAAAGAAAGGCGATTCTTTTTCAAGGGCATCATTGTGTAGAATTTTTCAAGGGGATTCCATAATGACGTGGCACTTGCTGATTGGACCTAGCATGCAACCGCAAAAGCTGGATGAAGTTTGAAAAGTCAAAACTTCATCCATCAATAACCGTCTTTTAAATGTTTGGATGAAGATTCCAAGAGTAGATCTATAAAGTGCATTTAAGCATCTTTGCAATGGTATATTCTAATATATCCAAAAATAGAAACTTAGAGGGGTCATACAATCAATTTGTCCATTTCAACTTTTGTATAAAGAAGGGCGATTCTTTTTCAAGGGCATATTTGTGTAGAATGTTTCAAGGGGATTCCATAGTGACGTGGCACTTGTTGATTGGACCTAGCATGCAATCGCAAACGCTGGATGAAGTTTGGAAAGTCGAAACTTCATCCATTCATAACTCATGCATACAAAGTCCGATTAACAAGTGTGATATCATTTCGGAACGCTCACTCCAAGATCTACATCATGTTGAAATTTCATCCACATCCGCAACCGCCTCTAAAAAGTCAACTTCGGTGGTTTAAATGGTCAAACCGGCCATATCTTCCAAAAAAAGCCCTATGTTTGGGCTTTTTATTACTCCAATGTGTTCACAACCCTCGAAAATGGGGGGGTATGTACCTTCCAATCTTCCTAATTCCTCAAACTCACAAAGATAGCAACTTTAAAAGCCACTTTTGAAACGCTTACAGCAGCCAACCCTAAACTCAATTCCAAAAACAAATACCACCATTGGATTCACAATGCCCACGAATAGGGGGGTAGGTCAAGTTAAAACTTGTAAATGATATCAAATAAAGAAAGTCAACTCACCCCAATAAAGTCCAAGTTGCAATATCTCGCAATCTGTGATATTATTAGGGTGGTTTTTTGCACCATTGGATGCGCAATAGTCACAAATGGGGGGGTAGACAAAATTTCAGCCCAAAATAAGTATGTCAAATTTTCGGGGATACCCCTGTAACCCTAAACCCTAAACCCTAAACCCTAAACCCTAAAACCCTAAACCCTAAGCCGAGGATAACATTTACTCTCAAAGGTGGAATTATCCTCGAGCCGGGGATAAATTTCACTTGTTGAGAGTAAATGTTATCCCCGGGCCGAGGATAACATTTACTGTTGGAGGTAGAGTTATCCCCTGGCCGGGGATAAGTTTCACTTGTTGAACGTACAGTTTTCCGCGGGCCGAGGATAACATTTACTGCTGGAGGTGGAGATATCCCCGGGCCGGGGATAATATTAGTTTCTGAAGTGTCGTTATCCCGGGTCCGAGGATAATCTCATTCCAAAGACCAGAAGTCTAAGTATTTAGGGTTTAGGAGATAACATTACAATGAGTCTTTAAAGTCAGTCTCAACTTCAAGATAATTACAAACAAGAAGTATAGTTCGGAAACTTCTCATAACATTGTCAAAAAATCATCAAAATCCCGAATTAACATACAAACCGGTGCTTAGAAAACCCTGATTATTATGAGAATTGTGTTTAGGTTTTGAGTTTTCAACCACGCTATAGTGTGTGCTGAGAGCTTTCTAAAAAGGTATCACACTTCATCATCCGACAAAAACTGATGAAGATATCCACGGATGAAGATTTATGCACAACTTCATCCATGCATAACTCCTCCAATAATGGTCGGATGAAAATTTGGAGAACACCAATATTTTTAAAATTTCAAGCTTAACAAGATCATGAAAAATAACGTGTATCTCTTAAAAAAACGTGCATTCCCCAACTAGCTTGTGGCCCAATGGGGACCACAGTGTTAAAAACGGGCCACAGGGCCACAGGAATGCACTGCATTCCCGTACCCTCCAGGTATAGGGGGGGTACGTCATCTCAAAATTACCGAATTCCTTAAATATCAAAAAAGTCAACCACAAAATTGAAAGTCAACTCACCAATATCTCCCAAATGGAGTAAGATTAGGGAAATGTTTTTACATTTTCGGAATCACAACCATCAACAATGGGGGGGCAGGTCACCTCAAAATCCCTAAAAAAGTATGTCACTTTATCGGGAACACACATGTAACCCCAAACCCTAAAACCCTAAACCCTAAACCCTAAGAGTCGGGAGTGGAGTATACGTATGATGGAGCTGAGTTAGACTCACCAGAGGATCGCCCTCTTATCCTAGATTTTTTAGAGCATGCAGAGTGGTTTTTATCTACTAGAGTGAGAGACCGTACGGTTCCAGGATTGATGTTGATGAGCGCTCATGGTCGTGGGTACTTGCCCAAGACCGGTATATATGTAGACCGAGTAGGGGCTGCTCGTCACTATATAGGCCTTTATAGAACCGATTGGAGAGACCATGTCCGTTCTATTTGATAGCATTGTTTTTTTGTACTTACACTTATATATATGCATATATTATTTGTATTTCATTTGTTTGATATTTATACCATAGTTGTAATGTTCTTGTAAAATTAACCATCCTAAACCACCATCTTTGCAATTTCCAAAATGATCTTACACCCTTTCATCCAACACTTAACAAAGAAGTTATGGATGGATGAAAATTTGATATTACAACTTCATCCATCAATATTCCATTTATACAATGTTCAATAAGAAAATGCAATACAATTTTAAACTCGTATCATAATCCTCTAGACCGCACGCTACTCCAATTACGAATAATACTTGGTATATAAATATCCAAATATCACACCATCCATATTTACACATGTAAAAAACATTAATTCATCCAAATAAAGCTGTTCACGTTAAAGAGAATTAAAATGGCATTCCAGAATGGTAAGTTACTTAATCATCTCATACAAAATGCATGAGAAATCATTGGATGAACTTATCCAAAATCAAATTTCATCCATCCATAACTCATTCATATAAGCTCCAAATATCAAATGTATTACCATTTAGAAATAGCCACACTCGGCCCAACAAGGTGGAAAAAATCCAAACACAAATGTAAACCCCCGAAAAAAAGTCAATAAAAGTCAACCCTACCATATCTACCAAACCATGATAGCATAAATAAATTTTATTACGTTTTCGGATCCACAACCCTCGAAAATGGGGGGATTCACTACTTCAAAATATCTAAATTCCATAAGTAGTACACCCTAAACTCTAAACCTAGCGCAACAACAAAACCCTCCATAACATTCAATCCGAATATAGATTAACTGAACTAAGTACACCAATAGGTTCGCAATATATTACTATGGGGGGGCACATCATCTCAAAAAGTTCAAATACCTCATTTATCATAAAAGTCAACTCATATTTAAAAAAGTCCAACTACCTATATCTCCCAAATCGTGATAGCAGAAATAAATTTTATTACATATTCGGATTCACAACCATCCAAAATGGGAGGGTAGGTCACCTCAAAACAACAAAAAAAGTATGCCACTTTATCGGGGACACACATGTAACCCTAAACCCTAAACCCTAAACCCTAAACCCTAAAATTAACTCCTGGAGGTGGAGTTATCCCCGGGCCGGGAATAACTTTCATTCATCGAAAGTGGAGTTATCCCCGGGCCGGGGATAACATTAACTTCTGGAGGTGGAGTTATCCCCGGGCCGGGAATAACATTAATTCCTAAGAGTGAAAGTTATCTCCGGGCCGGGGATAACATTAACTCTTGGAGGTGGAGTTATCCCCGAGCCGGGGATAACTGTCACTTCTTGAAAGTGGAGATATCCCCGGGCCGGGGATAACATTAACTCTGGAGGTGGAGTTATCCTCGAGGCGGGGATAACTTTCACTTAATGAAAGTGGAGTTATCCCCGGGCTGGGGATAAAATAAACTCCTCGAGGTGGAGTTATCCCCGGGCCGGGGATAACTTTCACTCATCGAAAGTGGAGTTATCCCCGGGCCGGGGATAACATTAATTCCTAAGAGTGAAAGTTATCTTCGGGCCAAGGATAACTATAGGAATAATATTCATCAGTGTTATGGCACCAGTAGAATAATTAGCCCTAAACTTGACTTTTTCCAAATGTCAATTTGTTTACATTTAATGTTAAAAGTCAAAATAATTGTAGTTGAAGATAACCACTGTTATAGCTGAAGATAACCAGTGTTATAGCATGAAGTATTCTAAGGCCAAGGATAACCAGTGTTATAGGATGGCGCATTTTCCAGGCCGAAGAAAACCAGTGTTATAGGGTGGAGTTATACCCTAAACCTAGGATAACCAGTGTTATAGAGTGGAATATTCCCCAGGCCAAAGATAACCAGTGTTATAGAGTGGAGTAATTCCTAGGCCAAAGATAACCAGTGTTATAGAGTGGAATTAAAGCTAGGTTGAAGATAACCAGTGTTATAGAGTGGAGTATTTCCTAGGCCAAAGAAAACTAATGTTATAGAGAGGAATTATCCCTGGGCCGATAACTTTCATATCTTGAAAGTAGGATTATCCCAAGGCCAAGGATAACTTTGATTTATGGAAAGTGTAGTTATCCCCGGGCCGGGGATAAGTTTCACTTCTTGAAAGTAAAGTTATCCCCGGGCCGAGGATAACATTTACTCTCAAATGTGGAATTATCCCCGGGCCGGGGATAAGTTTCACTTCTTGAAAGTAAAGTTATCCCCGGGCCGAGGATAACATTTACTTTCAAAGGTGGAATTATCCCCGAGCCGGGGATAAGTTTCACTTGTTGAGAGTAAATGTTATCCCCGGGCCGAGGATAACATTTACTGTTGGAGGTGGAGTTCTCCCCGGGCCGGGAATAAGTTTCACTTGTTGAAGGTACACTTATCCCCGGGCCGAGGATAACATTTACTACTGGAGGTGGAGTTATCCCCGGGCCGGGGATAATCTCATTCCAAAGACCAGAAGTCTAAATATTTAGGGTTTAGGAGATAACATTACAATGAGTCTTTAAAGTCAGTCTCAACTTCAAGATAATTACAAACAAGAAGTATAGTTCGGAAACTTCTCATAACATTGTCAAAAAATCATCAAAATCCCGAATTAACATACAAACCGGTGCTTAGAAAACCCTGATTATTATGAGAGTTGTGTTTAGGTTTTGAGTTTTAAACCACGCTATAGTGTGGGCTGAGAGCTTTCTAAGAAGGTATCACACTTCATCATCCGACAAAAACTGATGAAGATATCCATGGATGAAGATTTATGCACAACTTCATCCATGCATAACTCCTCTAATAATGATCGGATGATAATTTCGAGAACACCAATTTTTTTAAAATTTCAAGCTTAACAAGATCATGAAAAAATAACGTGTATCTCTTACAAAAACGTGCATTCCCTAACTAGCCTGTGGCCCAATGGGGACCACAGTGTTAAAAACGGGCCACAGGGCCACAGGAATGCACTGCATTCCCATACCCTCCAGGTATAGGTAGATATACCAACACTTTAAAAATAGTAACTTTCAAAGTCATTATCACCCAAAGTCAACAACAATAATAAAAGTCAAACCTTCCATATCTCCCAAATGAAGACCGATTTGGGAAATGTTTTGACACCATTGAAATCACAACCCTCCAAAATGGGGGGGTATGACTCTTCAAAACACCTAAATTCCAAAAATAGAAGATTTTATACATCACCCTAAATAATTATCAAACCCTCCATAACATCCAAACCATGCCTTATTTAGAAAAAATAAATACACCATCAGATTCACAATGCCCTAAAATGGGGGGGTTCGTCATCTCAAAATTACCGAATTCCTTAAATCTCAAAAAAGTCAACCACAAAATTCAAAGTCAATCCACCTATATCTCCCAAATTGAGTAAGATTAGGGAAATGTTTTTATATTTTCGGAATCACAACCATCAACAATGGGGGGGTAGGTCACCTCAAAATCCCTAAAAAAGTATGTCACTTTATCGGGAACACACATGTAACCCTAAACCCTAAACCCTTCCCACATACCTCAGCGAATCCGGAGTCCTTGGATACTCCGTCACCTCGGACAGCGGCGGAGGGCATCGTATCTCATAATCTCCCAACCCTAGTACGGGTGAGATACTAAAGAAGCTGCCGGATCTGCTGTCGCCACCAAACATGCGCCTGCCAGATCCTCTGGCAGGAGACGACCTCTTGTCACCACCGAATTCCATGTCCAGGAGATTGGCGCCCAGACCAAGGAGTCCGTCCGGAAGCTATAGGGACTTGGTCTAGGAGACGAGGTCAGCTTCCAAGACGGAACCACCAGCCCCTCCTGTTCCGGAAGGTTCACTGGAACAACCACCTCCACCGCCGGACTCTAGGACTCCAGTGGCTAGGGTTTCTCCAGCAACCAGACCGTCGACCTGGAAGACCAACCTTTCGCCGGCAACATCGAAAAAAGCGAAGGGCAAGCAGCAGGCTCCGGTGGAGATCTCTCCCTCTCGCAGGAGTGGGAGAAACCGGGGGCCGGGTGCACCAACTTAGATTAGTTTAGGTGTAGTCTTCTTTTTGGGTCTAGATTCCGGATCAACAGCGATTAACGATGGGGCTCCAAGTGCACCCGGCTGTTGACGGAATTGACTACCGGTTTTTGTAGTTAGAATGGGGATTCCGGAGCCGGAAACTTTTTCGAGATTTAGAATCTGAGATCCAATTTGGAACTTTTCCGGGTTTCTCGGATCTTTTAGATAAGATCTAACGGATTTCCAGTAGATATGGTAGGAAGACTAAGTTTAGAGGAGGCTTAGTTAGTACTTAGTAGTGAGGTTTTGGAAAAAACCTTTCATCTTGTTTTTCTCACTCTGAATATATTTCGTACCTTCTTACCAGAGTTGCTTCCTTGTAACCTTTGTGTGGAGTGTAGACGTTGTAGGAACAGATCCATACTTGTATGTATGATTGTGTGAGGATTTTTCTGGAAGTGGAGTGGTAACCTTAGGCGCTAGAGGGAAAACCGTCAGGATCCGTGTCAGGAAATCGCCTGGAAGAGCTGGAGGGCTATTTGCACAGGTGTGCCTGGTAGACTCTAGGGTCCCGAAGTAGCCAGGAGAGGAAGAGATGAACTGTAGAGGTGTTCCTGGTAATCTCTAGGGAACGGAAGTATCCGTGTTAACCTGGATTCTGGTCAAGGCCGGAGTTCTCCTCCAAGATAGGAAATAGCTTGACGCATAGGTCTAGATGGAATACCCCTGGTGCATGGTGACAACCGCTCCGGAGAATTATAGTTCTACTTACCGGAATGCCGTTGTAGTCCGGATTTGACTCTGTGTGACCGAGTCCGGAAGGCCATCTGGATGTTGTGAGAGCTTAAGTCTAGGAGCAGCAATCCAATTACCGGTTAGCAGAGTAGGGAGAGTGGTGTTCGGTCACTATAAGTTTGGGACAGTGGGTGCCTAACCACTTTAAGTCACAGGTCAATGGAAAATCCAGCCACTTACACAAAACAGGATTAGTGGACTTCGGCCACTCACTTAAAAACTCCAGGAGACTCTCTAAGGAGGAACAGAGACAAATCAAACTACCCTCCGGACTTCCGGAAATTGCTTTCCGGAAGCCATTGTACAAAATCCGGACTCCGGAAGGATCCGGATTCCTAATACATAAGTAAAGAGTATAGCTAACCTATGAACGATTGTTGTGATAGTTTAGTAATTGGGAATATTTGGAAAAGAACATGAGGTCTATGTGGGAACAAAACCGGAGCGGTTACTTTGGAAGCATTTAGTGACGATTGGGTGCATTCCGGAGAGATATTGTCTCCACAAACTGCAACACCACACTACAGATAAAAAAGAGTATCAAATAAATACCTCCATAAACTTGGCCTCCCATAAGGTGTTACCCTTAGAACCACGTTCTTCACTAAGAGTTGTTCGATGTCTTCAATTGGCTCCATCAACAACACATCTCCATACAAGGCCTCGCTCACATCCACTTTGCACCATCCATCTTTGATGGTGCGAAAGTGAACCATCCCTCTTGCAAGGCCACTCACATTCCCCACTGCAACATGCTGTTTTCCACCCTTGAGATTGAGAAGCCAAACCTTCGGCCCCAAAAAAAACTGCAATCAAATGATACAACAAGTCAACTAATTGCTCCAATAACAACTCAAACAACATGTAAGTTAAAAAGATGTCTTAATTACCTTTTGCAAAGTATGCTCTCCCTTCTTCGTCGCACTAGTACTAAGGCTTTGAAGCCTGGTCCCTCTTCTCTCCTGCAATGCCATCAATGACAATAGTTACTTGAGAATTATTCAAGAGCAAAGCAATAGAAGATATTAGGCTACTAAGAACACTTCAATGATCAAGCTCACCTTGAGAACTTCAGAAACAACGTTAGCTGATTTCTTGGGGCTCCTCCTCTTTGATGCAGCGGGTTGCGTAGCAGGCTCCTACACAAACAACCAAACATTATCAACACTTATATCACCTTAACCTTCGGATCATCGACACCTTTACAAGTAACAACCCCATTCAAAGCACCACTCCTTTAGGGTTACATACACAACTACAACATTCGTTGCAAGTTG
The DNA here is from genome assembly GCA_963971425.1 of Bryoerythrophyllum caledonicum. Lineage (NCBI taxonomy): Eukaryota > Viridiplantae > Streptophyta > Bryopsida > Pottiales > Pottiaceae > Bryoerythrophyllum > Bryoerythrophyllum caledonicum. Next base: position 17,693 of record CAXARX010000749.1, on the reverse strand, counting down.
AACTCCAATCCACACAACAGTGCTAAATACAATCATAATGTAGGAGAGAAAAGAGAAAATTGGAGGAGACTAGAAGAACCTGTATAGAATCGCTGCAACTGCAAGAGCTTCTAGGAGTCTTGGCTGTGGACAGAAGGCGGCGCGCGGAAGTAAGCCGTCACACATTATGTTGATCTCAAAATGCATGCATAATCGTTTTGTAGTTGTATGTACAACTGCATATATATATGTCGGACTAGTGATAGTTGTTTTGTAGTTGTATCTTAGTAGTAATTTTGTCGTAAAAGCCTTCTCAGTAGTATTAGTTATATCATAAGTTTTATTAAACAAAATTGTAGTGTTGGCTCAAAAGTTTGCCCTTGCAATCCAGAAGTAGTTGACTAAATTATGTAATTGTATTTAAGAATGAAGAATATCACAAGGTACTTAGAAAAATACATAATGGAAAATCTTCATTTGTCCATACAAAATTTACAATATCGATTGTGGTTGAATTGAAGTGGTTTTAGAGTATTAGACAACTAAAATGAATGCTGTAAACATAATCTCTAGAAGCTCTGAAATAAAATAATGTAAATATTTTAGTACTCGTAGCTACATCTTCTTTACAATGTATAATGTTTAAAGAAAACTCATGTTGAAAGCGTCTTCTATTGATTCTTCTTTCCATAGAATATATAAGAATGAGTTGGATTCAATCTTAAAGACAAAAATGTGAGGAGCTAGAAGCACATTAAATATTTTTGTGAGGAATTTGAAGTACATTTGATATTTATGTCTGCAACAAATTTTGTATCAATTTTTTTTGCGCTTTTCAACCTCAACTCTTATAGGGTGTTTTTTAAATTATTCAATGTTTTTGCATGCATGTGTTATATAAATTAAAACACAAAATTTATAGTCTAAAGGACCAATATGTCTTTGTCTTAAAGGTCCAAATGTATTCCAAACTTTACATTGAAATTAACAAATAATGATTCATTTGGACCTACAATGTAAACCCTTTATTGTCTCCACATCATTTAGAAAATAAGCATCCAAATGCTTCAGGAATAATACCAAAATTGAATTCATTGGTTTAACTTGGCAAAGGTGCTCTACAATAATGAAACCTTTCTATAATCAAAATGACAAATTAAGGTCATGAAAAGGATGTTTCCATGTTAAAAATCATCACCTACAGTTATACAAATATTTTTATTCAACAAACCAATTGTGATAAATTCTTTGGTGTTTTTAGTAGACAACATATAGTTGTAGTACATAGACAAGACTGAGGAAGAGCTTGAACCAAAGTATGGTACCTAAAACCATCAAAATTTACTTGTCCCATGCTCCAAAATTTGTCCTCTTTATACTTGTAACCCTAATACAGTAGAAAGTCAGCGACGTACATACTATAATGCTGGAGCAACTACAGTGCGACAGCATGACCTAAGCTCCAATTTATCCCTTTCAAACTAACCCCAAACATGCATTTCTACACAAGATCGTGATGCTTAGTACATGGAATAATGTGAAGAATAATCACTGTAAACCAAGTTTTGAAATTCTGGATTTTAAAAATAACATGATTTGTCTTTGGTTGTTGATCAGTTGTTTCATAGTAAGCTTAGTAAAAAAATGGCATAGCAACTAAATTGAAATGCATCAATAATGTTGTAGTGTAACCTAGTCATATTGACCACAATTAATTGTTACAGCACTTGACATGGTTGGTCCTCCAAAATCCAAGAATGTTAAGAAAAAGTTAATTACGTAAACCAAATTTACGGAATACAAAATGTTATGAAAAGTATTTGTACATCAACCGTTAATTAATTGTCCCACAATAGTATAGAAATGCTGCAACAATTACATTGTGACTACGTGACATGTGACACAATATTCCCCATTCACACTGACCTAATGAAGGCAGTATTTCATATGAAATTGTTGCTTAGTACATCTAGGGCGATCAGAAATAAATTACATGAATCGAATTTAAATTATTGAGTACTAAAAATTGAAATAGTTGTACCATAGTTGTTGTTGAATCGTACCACAGTATATTAATCTTGGAATGAGTACATGGCGACTGCGCAAAATGTGTCACATACATAACCTATTTACATTGAACCTAAAGAGTGCGTTAATGCATATGACAGTGATGCCTAAGGACATGTACAAATGTCAGAAATAAGTTACATAAACCAAAATTGACAAAGAAAGCCCCCTTTAAAAAAAACAGTTGTATTCTAGTCGTTACTTAGTTGTTGCACAGTAGCAAAGAATGCTACAGTGACTACACTACAACTACGCTGCGACTACACTACAACTACGCTGCGACTACACTACAACTACATTATCAATGTCCCAACATAACACATTCACACCAACCTCAAAAATGTCACTTTCAGCATAAACAACTGCCCAAGGCAGAATGAAATTGATTTTTTTTTAATGAGTGAAGTGTAAAGAAGGTAGTAAAAAAATGAACTGCAGTTGTGCCGCAGTTGTTTATTAGTAGTATTACAGCTGAATGAAAGCCAAGACACAACTACAAGACGACTTTGGTGAAAAATATAGACTACATCCCTGATTTTCATCTAACCGCTTACTGAAATAGTTGGCGAGGGACAAAACTGTCCAACGCAGTTGTAGAGCAGTGTTATGTAGTTGTAATTACAACTGCAGTACAACTCAAGAAGGTCAGCGTCAACATTGTAGTTGTTTAATTCTTAATTCAGCTTTGGATGCAGCTATTTTTCACAGGGAGTTGTAAGAGTGCAGTTGTATTTTGCCCCATTTCCTACTAGTGGTATGTGTACTACTGATGACGATAAGGCTCCTTGGAAGAGACGCGATAAGCAAGCCATCAATACCATCCTTTTTGCCATTTCTAACCGCTATCGTGATGTGGTCATCAATTGTTCAACCTCTCATGATATGTGGCAACAGTTGGCAGCATATCATCAGTTACATTTTGAGGAATGCATGATTTTTTTGCAATCGTTATCGTGATACGATTCCTATTTTGGAGACTTTTGATTCTTCGACTCTCTTTGCTCGTTCTTGTGGATCCAATCCTAGAACAGCTATTTTTCCATGAGAACCCAAAACATATACAGCTGCTCTAAAATTGCCAGAAGCTTCCATATGGAAAGTAGCAATGCAGGAGGAAATCGATTATCTCTCCCAGAATCAAACGATTCAAACTTGGTTAGTTACTGATTTACCACCCGGAAGGAAAACACTTGCCAACAAGTGGATTTTCAAAGTGAAGGTTAAAGCTAATGGAGTTGTTGATCGCTATAAAGTGAGGCTAGTTGCGAAAGGTTACTCTTAGTTCTATGGACTTGATTACGATGAAACGTACGACTCAATTGTAAAGGCTCATTGCATACGTACTCTTCTTTCGATTGCTGCTACTGAAGACTGCGACATGGTACAGTTTGATATGAAAACAACTTTCCTTTATGGCGATTTTAAGGACATTTTCATGGATTTACTTGAGGGCTTTCATTTTCATAAAAGTGAAGGTAAAGTATGTCATCTGAAGAAGAGCCTCTATGGTCTTAAGCAAGCCAACCGGCAGTGGAATCAGAAGTTTACATCCTTTCTGAAGAGGTACGACTTAGTTCAATCCACAACTGATCCTTGCGTTTTTTTCTCAACTATCAAACCTATGCTGACAACGACCATTTTTGTGTCTCAACGATATGATGTTTTATCTCAAAGATCATTTTGATGTGACAACTGGAGTTGCTGATATGTATATTGGCCTTCACATTACACGAGAAAGGCTCTCTCGAGGGATTTATGTTGACCAGGCTCATATCATTGAAACAATGTTGGCAAAATATGGTTTCTCCGATGTAACTTTTGTCAACTCTCCTGCGGATCTCAATGTCGGACTTCATAAGCCTTTAGTCAATGTTGCTCTAGCTACTGGTGATTTTCCGTATCAAAGCTGTGTTGGGAGTCTTCTCTACATTCAGACGTGGTCGCGGCTTGATATCTCTCAAGCCGTCTCGACTATGGCTCAATATTGAGCAATTTCAGGAGCATTGATTGTACGACAATGATACAAATTGTCAAGTACCTGCGAAGAATCATTCACTATGCTCTCTGTTATTGTTCACAGAAAATTCCTCATCAGCTCATCGTTTATGTCGATGCTAATTACGTTGGGGATGTTGATGATCGATTTAGTCGGAGTGGACTCGTTATTCTTTTGAATGGCGCTCATGTCTTGTGGATGAGTAGGAAGAAGAGGTGCATTGCCATATCAACAACCAAAGCTGAATATGTTTCTGCATCTACAAGCAGTGGAGAGACTAAGTGTCTCACGCGTTTACTTGCGGATCTTGATCTCCTTACTGCTGGTCCCTCTCCGATATACTGCTGTAATCAGGCAGCTGTAAGTCTTGTGAGAAACCCAGAGTACCACAAGAAAAGCAAGCACACTGACATCTGCTACCATTGTATCTGGAAACACTAGGAGCGTAGGATCATCGACGTTTCTTTCATTCCTTCTCATCAACAAGTAGCTGACATATTTTTAAAAGCTTCATCAGCTCAAAAGTTTCTTATGTTTCGTAATTATCTTCACATTGTCCAACTGACAGTACCACAATTGGAAGAATAGGAAATAGACAATTAGGATATGTAGTACTTGTTTGAGAGGGGAGTTGATACAATGTACACAATGTGTGGGAGTATTGGTGATGTAGCATAGATGTACATTGCATCATTAGTGAGTAGCAACATGAGCATGTACAGACTGTGCAGTAATCTGTAATCATAATCTAGTAAGTCTGTCAGGCTCATGCACCACAATCCTAGTTTAGTCTGTCTGTGATGTACACATGTATCACAGTCCTAGATAGTCATGCATGTCCTGTGGGGACAGATAGAGCGTGAACGGACCACTTAAGGTAAGCTCCCCTAAAACTGACAAGTTAAGGAATGTGCATATATGGAGAGAGGAGATAATTATACTATTATTTTTCACTGGTAGCCAATAGAATTACAATTCCAACCCAAGTAATTTCATATTTTTTTGATAAAAACTGAATTAGTTATGAATTCTCAAACTGTGCAGCCATGATTAGTGGGTGGCCAGCAGTAGGTACCCCCCATAACCAATGACCAAAAGTAAGGGTCTTGACTAATAGCAAACCTCCATTTGGAGCTGAGTTGGTGGTAATGGGATGGAAGAGGGTTGGATATACCCCAATTCTATAGGCGTTGGCTATGGGTTTTTGTTGGTTATCGGGGGCTTACCTTATGTACAATAGAAGTAGGTGGCATATCCAGTCATTCTTTTCGTGTGGTGTATTTATGCAGTTCTCGGACACTTGAGCGGTGTTGTTGTTTGTCTCTGCTTCACAATAAATAGAGATGTGTCGAGAGCATGAAATGGCCTGGCATATGTTGGAGAGTTTTATATCATGTGTGATCGTGTGAGTGGTATAAATTAGTCAGGTATTATTGTTCAACAGTCACTGAAATGCCTTTGCCAATATGAGGATTAGCCACATGCTTTACAATGTAGACAAAAACATGTCCAAGTCTATCATGCCAGCGGCAAAGAACAATGGAAGCTTTTGTTAACGGACGAGTCGTATGAACAGCTGCAACAGCAGTATTCGTTGTGCTAGAAGCAATCTGTGAAGAAATACTTAGGTGCTAGAGGTTATCCTTCTTGTACCCTATCATAAATAGTTTCCCATTGCCATAATCGGAAAACATCTTGCATTCATCCTTGATGTGAACAATAGCCACCTTCCTTGCAGTTAATTGTGATACTGAAATTAAATTTCCGTACAGTTGTGGAACATAGAGAACGTCCTCGAACCGGAATGAGGAAACAACACCATTGACATCTGTGGTACCAAGAATGTCACCTGTTCCTCGTACCCAAAGTTGAGAATTATTTGCAATAGTAATAGACTAGCAGAATTTAGAAATCGGCTGAAAATTGGTAAACCAATGGCGCTTATCAGTCATGTGCTCACTTGCACCAGAGTTGGCAATCCACACAAGACTAGCGACATTGCTCTGCGAGGTCACAAAATTGAAAATATGCATCACTTGATGAGTGTCAAAAGTTGTCTGCATTAGATTCTGACAAGAGTAATTGATTTGAAGTAACATAAGCGTTACTCTTCTTTCGATGGAACTTACCGGCTTTAGAACGCTATGAATTAGAATGACACTGGATGGGTGAAGCAGAACCCTCATCACTTGTGTTATGGTGTTTAGCGCACTCCCCTGCGAAGTGACCTTTTGCTCCACAGTTATTGCAACATGAGATAGCCTTTCGCATTGCTAGACGTTCAACCTTCTTCCGCTTTTGTTCTGTAGTAAGGTTCGAACGAGAAGAATAGCCGCTAGAAGAGCTCTGGCTAAAAAATGCTCTCTCAACTTCAACATTCGTAAGTCCAGCTCGCTCCTTGAGATGATATTCCCTCTTGACTAGTCCTGACTGAAGCCCTAAAGAGTTTGGTCGGCTATAGGGACACTATTCTAGGCAAGAAGAAAAGAATCGTAACTAGGAGGTAAACCACATTTGATCTTACTCAAGATATGCCTCTCCCTAATGGTTTGACCTATGTCTGTGAGTTGCTTTGCGAGCTTCTCAACTTTGCCGACTAAAACGGCAATCTAATCAGACTCACCGAGTTTACAGCTGTAGTACTTCTCTTGCAAAGAGATGATGCATTCCTCTGAATGAAGCTGATGGTTCGCTACTAATTGCTTCCACATGTTGTGAGAGGTGGAACAATTGATAACCTCATCGCGATATTGACGATATAGCAAACAGAATAGTGACGATAGCCTGCTTGTCACATTGCTCCCACCCAGCCTTGTCCTCATTGGTTGCGCATTCACTCTTCTTCTATTTATCGTTAACAATGCTAGAAAGATCTCGTGACTGAAAAATAAATGTCATGTGCATTTTCCATCCAAGGAAATTGGAGCCATCATACCGCTCCACGCTCATTGCGTCCTGACGGACTAATCGCTCATCCATATCCGACATGTCTAGGAGACTTTAAAACACCGAACTAAACTTCTTGAAAGAACATAGAGATACAGCGCAAAAACCATCACTCAATCGAGAAATGAGCGCTCTCCATGTTGTGACAAAGCTCATAACCTATTAACTCAAGAAATCTACCAGACTATCTGTTACACACTCACACAGCTTACACAGAATATAAAACGCTTACAAATGTCAGGCCATATTTGCTCTGACCATCTCGTTATATTCACGACATACAGACTTAACAACAAAAAAAAATCGCACAGCACACATATGTACTTGTGCTCATGTGTGAGAAAGGCAACACTCTCGTCCACTAAGGTCGTACATCAAGGCCATGTACTTGATGGCAACGTCTAGTCTTACACTAATCTACTAAACTAACGACGAACATCTCTGCTTATATCTCAATATTCCGCACAATGTACACGATAGCTACATCTGTTCAAATGATGAGAACCTACCGGTATGCAAATGCTTCAATAGGACCATCTTGTGGAGGTCTCCTACCCGTTCACTACGCTTCGCCAAGCAGATCGAGCGTGGTTTTTCTTGAGTCTATAATTTTCTCTGCAATTTCCACACCCAGGCCGTCTTCGCCTTCTTCTTCGCTTTGGATAATTGTGCGCCCAACTGCTACCCAGCTCCACTTGATCGATCCCTCCCGTCAAAGAGCTTGCCCGGCCCCTAGTCCTACGGTATCAACCTCTATTGTGACATCTGTGTCATTGTTTTCACAACCCTTGAAACGTAGTATTAAGTCCAACTCTAGTGTAGCAACAATATGGGAGCAGCTGCACCAGTGTGTCCCACCACTTGCAAAGTCGTCCTTGGAATGTGAGTTGAAGTCTCTAATGGACATGCCTGCGAATTTTGCAAATGGAGGAAATTATAATTGTTCGAAGGAGGTAATTTAGTCTTCGTTATGCGAACTTTGACATCAGTGCAGTAATAGCAAGCTAGCTTTATAGTCAAAAAAAACAAAAGTTGACAAGAAAACAGCATAGTGATGCATTTCTGCCAACCATGTAAACTGATTGCTTCGTCATGTCTCAAGTGACGTCATAAACCAGCAAGTCATGAGAATTCCAACTGCTTTTGAGGTTAGTTCAACAAGCTGATAGACCCTGGGCCGATCATAGATTCTAGTAAAGGCACAGAAAACGATAGATGGAAATGAAAGTTAATAGACTTTGAGCGATCACATGGAAATACGGAAAAATCTGTAGAGGAATATATCAGAGAAGCTTTGTGATAAAGCCGCTTGGAATTTCTTGAGCCCATTGACATGGAAGTGTAAGCATCGCAAATACTCGAGGATGTGGTCCTCACCTGTGCCCGTCCGAAAAACACACACAAGCCAATGTGAAGTTAGTGAGGATGCAACGGGCTTCGAACGGACCACATCAACTTGCTATCGTCGTCATCTAAGTTGATAAATGCAAAAACAACCATTCAAACGGATCAATGAAATTCCTGTAGATCAAAGTGTCACCATGAACCTGTGAGTTCGAGGTTGTCATGGTACTGTGTGGAGATTAGACTAAGGCTGTCATGAGGTCCGGTTCGGCACCAGCTGCATCCTGGATGACAGAGTAGCTGATAAGCTGTCCAGTACACTGTAAGCTGCGTCCCAGGGCCTGGCGCGGATCCTTGTCGTCGTCCTTGTTGTCGTATGTGGCGCTTAGCACACGCCGCGTCTCACTGAAGCTTTGGCCCTCTCCAAGGCCGGGGTGGATGGTCCCATCACCCCCTGAGTTGGCTGGCTGCGTGTGCGAGGAGAAGCTGCTGGCAAACGTGCCGATGCCAGTGGTGCCCCGCAGGACCAGCACCGTGACGAAGCCGCACAGGATGGTCACTCGTAAATTGTGCACCACCTTCTGGAGGTGCCGACCCCAGGGAATGGACCATCTTGTGGAGGTATACGATGCGAGCATCGTCTCCGCGAACCCGTGCACTACGCCTCGACAAGCGGATCGAACGTGGTTTTTCTTGAGGCTATGGTTTTCTCTCCTATTTCCACACTCGGGTCTCCTTCGCTTTGGTTAATTGTGCGCCCAACTGCTACATCTCACCTGATCGATCCCTCCCGTCGAAGAGCTTGCCCGGCCCCTAGTCCTACGGTATCAACCTCTCTATTATGATATCTGTGATATTTTGTTTTCATAACCCTTGAAACGTAGTTTTAAGTCCAACTCTAGGATAGCAACAGTACACGGGAGCAGCTGCACCAGTGTGTCCCTCCACTTGCAACGTCGTCCTTGGAAGGTGAGATGTAGTCTCTGATGAACGTGCGTATGTCACAATTCGGAGTTGATAGCTTTCAAGGTGCGCTTTCGGCAAAGATAGGATCCGCTGTGATGAAAGTTTAGTACCATGTGAGCCTGGGTGGGTCGCCTCTGTTGAATGAAACAACTGTACATTATCCTTTTACACAAATCTCTCCCTGCTCAATCTGGATACTACTGCAGATACGCTAGATCTACAGACTCTAATCAGTGTCAGCTTCAACAGATTACAGCCAGAGAGCAAAACAGGGGAGTGGGGATACACAATATGACAGAAGTGGAGCAAAATTTCACCTTAATCGTCATGTGGTGATTCGGGAGAATTGCAGCAGATAAATAAGGAGTCCAAATAACATGATTCGGACTACATACTGAGCTCAACAGTGTGGGGAAATGCAGATTCAGCAGATAACCTGGTGGAAGTGAACCTGCGAAAAGAGAAAAACAGAACAAGCGATTAGGTGCAGTCAGAGTAAAATCTGTGACTCAGAGGGTGCCACCACAGAATCTTCAATTACCAAATGATTGCATCGTCCACTACACGGGTAGGTGGTACGAGTTTGGCATACTGGGAACTGTAAAGGCGGTATGAAAAGAAACGACAGCACGTCAAAAAAAGACGACTCACGCGTACGTGGACAGATCGCACAGAGCGGCATGTTCGTTCCATTCAGAAGAATTGATTCTGGTGTGAAGGGTCGAGAGCTGACCAAATGGTGTGAGAGGCTTGGCGCATGCATGCAGCTTCTGCAAAGAGAGATATTGGGCTCTCCGATGGGGACATGACAAGAACAAGTGCAAGAGAGAGCACCCCGAATGCATGGCAGCATGAATAAGGACGGTCAAGCGAAATGGTACGAGAAAGGGCGAGAGAGAGGTGCAGCGTTGCAAAGCAGCAGTGGTGCAACTGATCGAGTCATGCAGAGAAGTGGAAGCAACACAAGCTTCCCTCCATGCCTGCCTCCCCACCTTCCTATCAGTTATGGCTCTCTGTATTCTGGCCGCACAGCACAACCGTACATACGAACGTACATCTGCAGATGGAGGCCAAGATCATTCCACGAGCGAGCGGCACCAGCTTGTCCAAAGTCCAAAAGAAACGCCGCCCATCCCTCTCGCCTGGCCCTAGATAGGGTACAACCGCAATCCCAAAAGTTCAAATCTGTAATTCCTCCAAACTGTCACGCCGCTCCTTCACTCTCCCTCTCGCGCTCTCGTCTCTAGAAATTACATAGGAAGTGGATACTCATCCATGCAGGCACTTTCAACGCAGCGCGTGCAGCGGTAATGGAATCGAGAACATGGTGAAAAGGCAGTGCAGGGAGCGAAGTATTGTTTCATTGAGAAGAATCGATGGCTACAAGAAGATCCGGGTGCGGACCCGAAGATCGAAGAGGTGTAATTGGCGACGGCGGATGGGCAAGGGTGGAATTCTGCAGCGGGGCCGGAGTGCCCAGGCCGAGGGCGCCGGAGGTGTCATTGCGGAGCCGCCGCACCTTGTGCGTGCTGAGAGAGCGGTGCTGGAAGCCGAAGAGCTGCAGCACCTGGTTGTCCCCGAAATTGAAGGCCCGCTCCATCTGTGCGACGCAGCGCTCTACGGCGTAGTCGCCGTAACTGCCGCAGGGCTTGCACCCCACAAAGTGCGTGACGAAGGGCCAGCGGTCGTCCCCGTAGCTGCCGGGGTGGTGCTGCGCCATCATGGCCTCGTAGCGCTCCACGAGGTTGACCCAGTAGCCGTGCAGGTAGTATTGGTTCTCTAGGAACACCTTGGGCGCCCACCGCTGCTTCTGCGTGAGAAGCAGGTAGATGAGCGCGCTCTGGTCGTCCGCTTCGAACGCCGGCCGCCCGTTGAGCGTGGCTGTGAGCACCTTCCCGGCCTCCACGCGCACCTCGCCTTTGGGGCCCATGGGCGCCCAGGCGTCTAGCAGGTCCAGCGACCACTGGCAGTTGCGGAACAAGAAGCTTCCCGTGTTAAGCCCCACCCAGCTCTTTTGCGTGTAGATCATCTCGTCGAAGCCATGCAGCACCATATTCACATCGCGGTACTTGGCCAGGGGCAGCTCGAACAACATGTCCGTGAACAAAGCGTCGGAGTCCATCCACCACAGCCACTCTACCTCCGGGTGCGCCAGCATGAGCTTGCGCAGCAGTGGCAGCTTGGCCCAGAACCCGGCCATCTCGTGATCGAAGAACGCCATGTTGTAGAAGATGTCGATGTCATGCAGCCGGCAGTAGTCCAGTTTGTTCTTGAGGCTCTTGAGCAGCAGGTGGTCGCCCACGGCGTTGTCGCACGGCTTCGGCTGCGACCCTGTGACCAGCAGGATGCGGTCCCTCCCCCGGCTGTTGGTGCGACTCCTCGCAGGGTTCCGCTGGAACCAAAGCGCGCGCTGGGCGTCCCAGTCGCTAACGGCAGCACCCAGCGTGTATGGGGCGCCACTAGAATCTGGCTCGGGATCCTTGTCGTCGTCATTGTTGTCGTATGTGGCGCTTAGCACACGCCGCGTCTCACTGTAGCTTTGGCCCTCTCCAAGGCCCGGGTGGATGGTCCCATCACCCCCTGAGTTGGCTGGCTGCGTGTGCGAGGAGGAGCTGCTAGCAAACGTGCCGATGCCAATGGTGCCCCGCAGGACCAGCACCGTGACGAAGCCGCACAGGACGGTCATTCGAAAATTGTGCACCGCCTTCTGGAGGTCCCGACCCCTGGGAATGGACCATCTTGTGGAGGTGTGCGAGGCTAGCATCGTCTCCGGAAATCCGTTCACTACGCTTCGCCAAGCAGATCGAGCGTGGTTTTTCTTGAGTCTATAATTTTCTCTGCAATTTCCACACCCAGGCCGTCTTCGCCTTCTTCTTCGCTTTGGATAATTGTGCGCCCAACTGCTACCCAGCTCCACTTGATCGATCCCTCCCGTCAAAGAGCTTGCCCGGCCCCTAGTCCTACGGTATCAACCTCTATTGTGACATCTGTGTCATTGTTTTCACAACCCTTGAAACGTAGTATTAAGTCCAACTCTAGTGTAGCAACAATATGGGAGCAGCTGCACCAGTGTGTCCCACCACTTGCAAAGTCGTCCTTGGAATGTGAGTTGAAGTCTCTAATGGACATGCCTGCGAATTTTGCAAATGGAGGAAATTATAATTGTTCGAAGGAGGTAATTTAGTCTTCGTTATGCGAACTTTGACATCAGTGCAGTAATAGCAAGCTAGCTTTATAGTCAAAAAAAACAAAAGTTGACAAGAAAACAGCATAGTGATGCATTTCTGCCAACCATGTAAACTGATTGCTTCGTCATGTCTCAAGTGACGTCATAAACCAGCAAGTCATGAGAATTCCAACTGCTTTTGAGGTTAGTTCAACAAGCTGATAGACCCTGGGCCGATCATAGATTCTAGTAAAGGCACAGAAAACGATAGATGGAAATGAAAGTTAATAGACTTTGAGCGATCACATGGAAATACGGAAAAATCTGTAGAGGAATATATCATAGAAGCTTTGTGATAAAGCCGCTTGGAATTTCTTGAGCCCATTGACATGGAAGTGTAAGCATCGCAAATACTCGAGGATGTGGTCCTCACCTGTGCCCGTCCGAAAAACACACACAAGCCAATGTGAAGTTAGTGAGGATGCAACGGGCTTCGAACGGACCACATCAACTTGCTATCGTCGTCATCTAAGTTGATAAATGCAAAAACAACCATTCAAACGGATCAATGAAATTCCTGTAGATCAAAGTGTCACCATGAACCTGTGAGTTCGAGGTTGTCATGGTACTGTGTGGAGATTAGACTAAGGCTGTCGTGAGGTCCGGTTCGGCACCAGCTGCATCCTGGATGACAGAGTAGCTGATAAGCTGTCCAGTACACTGTAAGCTGCGTCCCAGGGCCTCGAGAGTCTCTGGGTGAGAGACACCTCTAGTACCACATGGTAAGAGCGGGAAAGAGCTCATGGTTTCTTAGGTACTCAAGTACTTTGGCGTGTTTTAAGTAAAACGCCGTCTTGATTGGCTGTGTACAGTTCGTGTTTAGTAAGTGGATCCAACTTGCAGTGAAGCCAAGAAAAGCGGATCCACGATGAGCGCGCATCATGGCTGTTCAGCTAACAATGTGGTATGTTCATCTGGGCTGCAATCTTGCAGTGAAGTTAAGAAAAGCAGATCCACGATGAGCGCGCCAAATGGGTGTTCAGCAAATAAACGTGGTGTTTACAGTACATCTGGGCTGCCTTTTATTTGTGTAGAATAATGGTCCCGCCGTTTTTTATGGACGAACTCATATTAAAATTCGTAGTTTGGGGAGCGTGCACTCCTCTGACATTAGAGTTTTCCTGAAAGTCTGAGTTTTAGGCCCGGTGCTAGCTTGACCTCGCCGGACCTGGCGGGGTTGGCCTGGGCCTCATGTTTTTTCATTCCCCTCCCTACGCAGTAAAGGCTCTCTTTTCTTGTGTCAAAAAAATAAATAAAAAATCTAAGTTTGAACCCCTAAAGTTCCTTGACAATTTCCCTCAAAAATTATAAGTGGTACTAACTTTCAAACCACAAATCCAAAAAATAAAATAAAAATATGTCCACGAAGCTCTTATCGAAGGCAATCTTGAATAAAAATTTCAAAGAAAATTGATTTTTTCTCGAATTTTAGGAACCTGCCCAAAAATCAAGGAATCCCCCCAAGGGAGACTCTGGTCCTTTAGGGGTTAAAGGGTGGCTACCTTGTGTCAGCCAAAAATACCCAGTGCAGCATCTTTTGTGGACCTTGTGTCTTTCTCTATCCACCAAAGCAAGGTGAGATACAAATACGGCAATATTTGCAGGGTGAAAGTTCTCACCCTCCATATTTTATGGGCCACGCGCATGGTGCAAGCTAATGTAACCAAATTAGTAATTTGGAGTCACCAATGCCACCTTGCATCTATGTTTGGACGGTGAGTGTGCCTAGATGATTAACCCTGTAGCATGTTGGTTCACTGACAAAGGACCATAATTTATGGAATAAACCCCAAAGTTAGCCAAACCACCATGTTTCTAAAAAAACAAATGGACTTTCAGGTGTACAACCCAATTCAGCGTTTTGGGTTGACAGTCAAAGTTCAAACCCTGAGTACTTTCGGGAAAACTCTATTGTCCTGAATGGACAGGGTGAATTGACCTCCTCGCTGGGACTTACCCGAGGGGGCCACGAGGTGGTGGGGCCAAACTTGGCCCCTATTTTGTTTTTGGATGGGACCCTATTTATAGCAAAGGAGGGTTATGTGGGATAAACAATGGCCGTAGGTCCCAAATTTGTCAAAAAGATCAAAAAAAGCCGTTGGACCCCCCAAAATAAAAGGGCCAGAAAAATGACCCATGCAATAAAGACAAGGCCCACCTCGGATAAGTCCCAGCAAGGGGGTCAATTCGCCATGGCCGTCCTAAACGACACTTGATTTCTTTATCTACGCCCTTCACTTTTAACCCTTAAACGCTAGAGCAGCCAAAAAGTGGCTGCTTGGATGACATTCTGAGAATGATTGTTGCTCTAAACGGTTGTGTCACCCAATTCTTTTTTAGGAGAGTTCAGTGAATGTAAGTGTATTATATGCTCATGACACTTGCCTCATTGAGGTAATCATGTTATATCTAAAGAAGAAAATGTAAGTGGATCTCAATGTAGTCTATTTTAGAAACGTATTGCTATAGCTCTAAATTTGAATTTGAGGCATTAAAGTGATATTTTTTAATTCTAGAGTTCAACTAATGAAATGAGGTTTAGGAAGTCTAGTTTCCAATCGAGTTTGAAATTTTTAAAATATTCAAAATTGGATAAGTTATTACGATTCGAACTTTGGGCCTATAACCGATTTCTAATTTTAGCTGAACAAGGAAGTTCATTTACACCACAAGTTTTGTCCCTACAATGTATAGTCGGGTGACATTCAAATTGGCGTTTGGGCAATTCCAGGAACAGTGTCCCACATTGCTGCCAACTTTGACACCCTCCACACGGTTGAAAAATTGTTATTTTATCCTGAAATTTTGGAGACAACATCACCTCTATGTTGAAAACATGCATTCCAAATTTCAAGTCCTGGGGACTTATATGACAAAACATATTAAAGATTAACCACCATGGGGTAGCTGTGAGAAAAGTTTCACAATTTCACAGCTGCCAACTTTCACACCCTCCCAAGGATTGGAGAATTTTTTTTGCCCATGGAATTTTTGGAGTGAAAACATCTTTATGTTGATTACATGTGTGGAAATTTTCAAGTCCAAAAAATGCACAAAAAAAATCACATCCCGAATCTACGAGCATGTGTAGTTGTGAGAAATCATCCGGGGAAAAACCATTTTACTACTTCCAACTTCAACACCCTCCCTAGGGTTGAGAGTTTGTTATTTCAACATGAAATTTTTGACACACGGTTATATGTTGTATTTAACTATTTCTAGACTTTGCAAAGTCCAAAAATAAGGAAGAAGAATTTTTTGTTTAATAAAAGAATGGCACCAAAGAAATTTTAAGAGATACTCAATGAATAAAATTTGATCAATCATCCGGATATCTCCTGATGATTTCAGTAATACAAAACCAACCGATGTTAGTGATGCATAATATAGAACAAGAGTGGAATTTCCTCAGTCGTGATCGACAAAATGATATCATGTTTGAAGCTAATATATTTATAAAACATACCATATAGTATGGTGCCATGCACATTTCTGTGGTAGTACATATGAGTAGAAAGAAAAAACTTGGGTTCACGTCCAGTGTCCTTTGAGTGTACAAGAAAAGCCGTACACTAATAGTGTAGACTACATCAGAGCTTGGAGCATTGATATGTCAGGAATGTTGTTCTGCCAGAAGAAGAAGAACGCCGGTCCCCGAAGGGGGCCGGCGTGAGTAAAGTGTCCGTTCATTCCACCACTAAGTCCATGCCCAGCGGGCATGAGTTAGTAGTATGGAACTACTTCCCCCTTTCGAGCGTTGTTCTGCCATCTGGAGATATTCGATTGGAAGGAGACTACTCAAGATCCGTGTTGTTGACAGTTATGGTGAATGTCGCATTTGGAGATCTCCGTGAGGCAGCCGATGGATTAGTGAACATGACAGGTTGAAATGAAGTAGATTCTGAACGAAGATCTCCAAATACCATGATCACTGCAATTTTGATATAAAATATGCCCCTAACATCTCCAACGCAGGAAAGATCGGACCACTGGTTAGTCCTAACCATCAAAATGAAGGCGCGAACAGTCACACTATGTAGTATTTGCTGCAGTGTTGCCGAAAGAAACGTCAAGTAGCATCATTCCAGAATCGACCTCATTTAATTGTTTACCGCAGAGCTCTTCCATGTAGTGCGTTAGGGATACGGTGAATGGTCACAGTATCCAAATTCCTTGTTGTATGATAGTCGAATCTTGAAAAATCATCCACGGTCTGGCGGAAGTGGACCAGAGATCTCCGGCTCTGAATACGCTTGACGTTCGGTGCTGACTACAACAGCCTTCCTTGAATTCCCGCCGGCTTTCTTCAAGAGAAGCGTAGCAAAGGTCTTGCATTCCCTGCCATTAAGATATGTAGAATAGTGACAGTATTATAATTGTTTGTTGAATGGTAGCCGAGTACCGAGAGTTGCGCACGTCATGCCTGTGGATAAACGAAGATCTCTGGCTATTTATACCGTAGAAGTTCCGCTTTGCCCCGAATTTGAAAGCTGACAACGGCTGCCATGAGTCGAACATGTCGTCTGTTATCTTCAAGGTTATTGAATATATTGCCATCTACATATGGTGAAGAATTTGAGCGGAGATCTCCGGATATGATAATCACATCTATCGTTATCTAGAATGGGGTCCGCAGTAGAAGTGAGTCTAGGTATATGACAATACGTAGGCAAGCTGAAGAGCACATAATCAAATCCACAGATCTCCATTAACTAACAAACTACAGTGCATTTGTGCATGATACTTCGATCCGATTACAGTGAGTAGCTATGTAGTAGTAATTTTTTCAAATTGATGTAGTTTATGTTGTTTTGGTGTAAATAGAGTCTCTAAATCCACTTGAATTAGGCATGGATATGTGAATACAAATCAAATGGATATGTAAAGTAGTTTTGGTAGTTAGGATATGAAACGATCTAATTGTATAACTACCTATGACTATAAAATAAAGAATGAAGGAGCAAGGAAACACTACACGCTTAGTTTTTGAGCGATTATATTTTACAGTGGAAGTCATTATCTTAGCTTGAATCTACTTGAGCATACTTTATTATCGATAAGAGAGCTTCGTTATTGTATAGTGATAGTTGTTATGTTTTGATCATATCAACTGAATTACTATACACATATATACAATATCAAATTGATGTGTGATCAACTGGATATGAG